>VMBQ01008901.1:0-36058 GCA_007657795.1 Dreissena rostriformis
AAAATAATTATATCTATCTTCAGAGAAAGTAAACCATGTCGCACACGCTGAAATGTGGTCCTTGCTTGTTCGAAAAAGAAACAGTTGATCCAAAACATTTCTGTGTGGACTGCTTGGAATATCTGTGCACGGCTTGTGCACGTGAACATCGAAAACACAAGATTTCACGTGAGCATAAACTACTCGGTGATACTGAACTGCCACAAGACGTAACATTATTCGAAGAAATGAAGAAACTGTCACATTGCCTCATACACCATGACGTAGAACTTGACCAGTATTGTAGAATTCATAATGTTTTAATATGCCTTCACTGTCTGAAAAACGACCACAGATTGTGTGAAGATCGGATAGACCTTACACACTTGCTTGAACATGAATATTCGTCTGAAAATGTACGTGGACGAATCACTGAGCTTCAGAAAAAGTGTCACGTACAACTAACGGAAACAATGAAATTATCGGAGGCTGCAAATACCAATAGCAAAGAAGTAGAACAGTATATCAATTCTTTAGTTGATACTTTAAAGAAGAACGTTGAGAATCTAGAGAAGAAGTTAAACGAAGAGCGCGAAAGTTTAATATCGCCTGTGACGGAGTCTGTAAGACGTTCTGAGCAAACACTAACAAATATTGAAAAGAAAGCTATACGTTATGAGAACCTATTCGATGTAGCGTCAAAGTTTGGAACGATGAAACATAATGCAGTCCTTCATTTTTTGGTGTCTATGTTGATGAAAGAATTAGAAGCAGATGACTTACTGATGAAGAATTCAACTGTGAAAATAAAATGTGTACAAACTGTCAGCACTGAAGAGATAGTAAACACGATGGGCAAATGCGACGTGGTGTTAGCATATACAGACGAACAATGCTCTCAATTGTGCAGCGATGAAGCATTATATGAAGATGCATTGATACTCCCTGCTTCGACAACACGAACTGTAGCAACATAAGTAGAAAAACAGGTTGATTTAAATACAAATACACCAATGAAGTCTCTACACGAAATGAAAATTCTGTATGACAGTATAAAATTACTGCTTTGTGAATGTCCAAAACAAGGCGGGGTATCTCCTCCAGTTATTGCTTTAGATGTATTAACGGACGGTAGAATACTTCTACTACATACGCAGATGATAAAGTTATATTCATTGAAACTTACGTTGGTATCATACTTAAACCTAAGCCCCATTGCCCGTGACATGTGTGTCGTGGAAGACAAAAAGGACGGCGTGTTTACGGTTGCTCTTTGTAGTGGTTGGTATTCAGGTAAAATAACGTTCTTAGAATATAATCATGGATTTCGTGAGAAATATGTTATTGATTGCAATCGGTGTGCCAGCATCACTATGCTTGGTCATCATTTGTTAGCTGTTCAGGGGAATAAAATCCAGTTGCTTGACATCTCGACAGGTCACGTGTGCTATGCGTTTGACGAAAAAAGGTGGGCAAGTAACGGATCAACTATTTCCGCGACTATAAACAGAATTCAAACGTGCAAAACAACCAAGAAAATTGCAGTAGCCTGCAAAGAAACAATTTTCCTCGTAAACATAGAAGATGGCGAGTGTCATAAAAGTACAGTGCATGCAGTTTGTCCGTTTGTTTGGCAATACAAACAATTAAATGACGACCAACCTGAAATTAAGGACAGTAGAGATGTTAAATGGGATTCGCAAGGGAATATGTACATTGCAAATAATCTTGGTGTCTATCAATTTTGCCAGATAAAAGGTAGTTTCAAAGAGAGAGCTCTGATTACATTGTGCGGAAGCTGTTCAGCAATAGCAATAGACGAACACAGGAACAGGATAGTGGTTGGATATTCGAATTCAAATCTAGTACATGTGTACGAGTACAAATTACCAGCTGAAGAATAACACGTGATAATGCTGGGAACAGATTTTAGGCCATAAACAATTCAGAACAAAGGAAGCATTTGAAAAAGTAAACTGTGACGAAACAAATGCCCTAACAGTGATATCACGAACAGTTGGAACTTAAACATTAAAACATTATTCAAAGTATAGAACTTTTTCGAATGATTCTTCTCTAGTATAATATCTTTGTGAATATATCATTTATGTGTCTTATACAGCACAAAGTTATGCGCTAATTGTTTTAATTTTTGGATAATCGAATATACATGTGTATACCATATCATATATGTATATATGTATATAGTGCATTGTAAAGTTATGTAATTTGAATAACATTTAGTTACTTTTGGACACGTATTAATATAATCATGTTTGTATCTAGTGCATTACAATTATATCCTATTCATTAAACGTTTAAAAACTCTAGTACATGTATTAATAATTTTATTTATGTATCTTGTGCATTAGGAAGTTATACTATAACTTTTAGATTACTCTAGTAATGTATAGATAGTATAATGATTGTGTCTAGTGTATGTAAATGTTATACACTTAATTTACCTTTTTATACTTTAGTACATTTATACACCATTTTCATGTTTATATCTAGCGCATTACACTGTTAACCGATTCATGTTATTGTTTGATGTTTTAGAACATGCATTAACCATTTCATGCCAATATTTAGTGCATTAAATTGTTATCAGATTCATTTAACTTTATGATACTATAGTACATGTATATACCATTTTATGTCAATATCTAGTGCAGTTAATTGCTATCCGATTCATTCAACGTTTGAATACTACTGCATGTATATAGCATTCATAGAACAGTTTCTTTAAATATGATTACTTATTAATTTAATGCGCTTCGGCAAATAAGAGGAGAAATCGATAATGAAAGTGAATGAAAACCCGATCATTGTCGCTGCAGGTCTCTTGAAATGCGAACGTTTTGTCATTTGTCCCTGGGTTTTTTGGACTGCTTTATGTAGTGTCGCTAGTTGTTGTATTTTGTTTACGGCATCGTTGTATCGATGTCGGCATACCCTTTGTATTTGTACAGTATACTTACTAAGATTATTAAAACTACCAAATTCTCTTGGGGAATGTGCTGCGCACAAGAACCGTAACTTATATTTTGCATTTATTGTATTTTTTTGTAAATTTTAATACTTAACTGTGTTTAATCTCTTAGACTATTAAAGCTTTCAACAAACATTCGTGAGTTGATAGTTTTGATGAGGAAAAGTGCCGTGCACAAGAACCATTGCCCTGCACCTTTTACTATTTGAATAATTGCCATTTGGTTATTGTTATACTCTTTTGTGGTTTAGAGCGAAATTCTGACACTTTTTCTGTGAAAGGTGTGTGGCATAATCACCGATAGTTCTCGGACGTCAAGTGACACCTACGACTCGCGGAGTTCTAGTATAATTCATGTATTTGTTTTAAGGAGTACGCGAATAACCTAATTGTCATCGAAAAGATCGGCCAGTCAAACAACAAAACCACAAAAATAATTCAATTTAAGTTATAGCTGCGCATACACGATGAAGAAACTATTTAAATGCCCTTTTCCCACTACAGCAGTAAAAGAAATGTGTGTGGTAATTAATCAATTTAAATATGCACGCATTTTTTTAATTAGTCCAACTCGATTGTATCGAGCATGTAACATATATAAAATTAATTAAATGTTTTTTTTTATGCCCCCGAAGGTAGGCATCTAGTGATCGCACTGTCCGTATGTCTGTCCGTCTGTCTGTCTTTCCGTCACACTTTGCGTTTAGGTTTATTTTTGCGTTCAGGTTTCGAAAAATGTGGGAAAAAATATGGAAACAAATATATGGAAAAAGCGTTTTTCGTGGGCATATGTCATCCTATGGTGACAGGTCTTGTTTTTACATATTTTATACTGTAAAGCTCGCGTTCTGTAACTTGAAAGTTAAATGTTAAATATGTATGTTTTTATATAGATTGGAAAGACATTTCTGCACTATAATGAAGGAAATGGTACATCCTGAAGTTAAAGTGGTATTACATTGAAATAACTGTTGAGTTTAAATGGACTACTCAATGCTTTTGATATGAATATACAACTGATATGCCTGGTAAGAATGTACAATTGATACGTCTAGTAGAAATGGACGACGTATATGTCAATTAGAAATATACTACTAGTACTAATAGACTAATATGTCTAGTAGAACAACATAACGTTGACATTAAGGTTTAGGAACTGTAATAAGACGTCTTGATTGTCTGTTCTTTCTTTGCTTATGTCATAATTTATCGTATTCTGCGTCCAAAATACAAGTTTAAGAAAAAGAAACCGAACAATTAATGATTCTCAGACATTATAAGTTACCAACCCGCAATCGTATTCCTATTTGTTTCTGAACCATTTATTTACAAATTTCAATTTTATATACATAAATATGGAGCAAAAAATACTTTTTAGTATTTATTAATACATACATGAATTTTATATGCGTGTATGCTACTAAATAAGGTGTAACAAGTGGAATAAAGAAAATATGAGCACGAAATCGTTGTTATCATCCCACTGAAAACCAGAAAAATACCAGTCTCCAGGCCTATGTTAATTTTAAAAACACGTAAACAAGAACACCAGAAGGAAAAAAAAAACAGCTAATATTTTATTTTTAAACTTCCATTGTCACTTGCAAGGGGCATCGATGTAGTTAATCATTTGTAAATGAAAGCAATCGGGTCCGAAAAGGTTTATATTTGGTCCACCTTAGCAATGATATTCCAAATAACCAATCTTTCATATAGAATACTTCAATTGTGCAAACACATATTTAAATATAAGAAAATTTTGTATAGTTCATAATCAACTCATAGTGGAACAAACAATATGTTTACATGGTACCTACACAGATAATGAAGGAATTATTCATAGTTTAGTCGCGAGAGGAAATTGTGTGCATGTTAGGTCCTGGCAGTTTCTTTACATTTTCCTGTAGGGGGTGTCTGAAGTTCCATTTCAGAGTGGGTGGACAGTTGGCATACTGCAGTTTACCATGGTTACCAATATGACATCCAAACAAGTTTTTTTTAAAAACTTATCACATTGTCTTAATTGAACTGTCGCAGAGCTTTAATATTTGGTATGTTCTATATAATGCAATATAACGAATAATTCGTATGATAGAGGTCGTGTTATTTTTTTTTTTTTTTTTTTTTTTAAATTATGGCACTGTAATCAATGCTTACCACGCTTCGGGGGTCACATAATTTATATTTGTCCCATCTTCACCGCGACATTGACGGTATAACACCCCATGGTATAAACTTATCTCTATCCCACCTTGTTGAATAAATCTGTCGCGTGCACGGACTACTTTTTAAATAACGTCATGTGATATGCGTTTAAATTAGGTCGATATTGTTTTGTTCATTGATCGAATTTTAAGGTCACCCATGCAGCGTTTCTTTTAAATTCGTTTTGCTAAAGATTATTTTTTTTATCCAACGGGGGATTGAACTAGGGTCGCTCGCGTTGTAGCCTGACATTCTAACCGCGAGGCTAAAGTGCTCACCCGATTGCGTAACTGTTTGAATTCGATAAGCCATATTTTACGACACAGCGACGAAATCACTTGATTGCGTGGATCAGGTCATTGGGTACACAGTCGTTTAACGCGTGTGTGTGTTTACGATGGATTATTATAGTATCATGAATGTGAATAACAGTGTTGGGATATAAAACTGGAATAAAACTGGTGAGACTGCATTTTCGATTTCGTGATATTAAACTGGAATTAAACTAGTGAGACTGCATTTTCGATTTCGTTAAAATGTCGAATGTAACTAAAATTAACAAAATCGGCGGGGATAAATGCTGAATCATGTTTCACGTAGGTGTGTACACATTTTGTAAATTTCAAAATGGCATCCATTTTTGTTTTTGGTATTTTCAGTGGTGAAACAAGAATTGTAGTTTGAACAAAACCGTCTGTGTTCTACTTGAGTGTGTAACATTTGGAACGCTGATCAAATTCGAATCGAGGCGTATAGCGATATTTTTCCTCGTTACTCTTCTTTCGCGTGGAATTCTTAAGGACTATTTCGAGTTCCTTAAACGGGAAAGATTACAATTAATATTACTACACAATGTTAGATTCAGTTAATTAAATGTGTTTTTTCTTTTATTTAATCAATTAAAGACTAAATAATTGACGACTAAGAAAATTGGTGGGATAAATAGAATACTAGGATTAGCGTTGAATATAGAGTTTATGTTGCCCGGCTCGAACACCGAAAGCGTTCGCCAAGGCTCGCGCTCCCGGCGTTCTAAGCCTCGCAACATTAACTTCTCTCTATTCAAAGCTAACCTAGTATTCTCTATATACTTATATAGTAAATAACTTTAAAAATCTTCCCTAAAACGCAAGAGTCAGGGGTTAATTTCTAATGAAAACATTCGATATTATTGTATTTTGAAAACGCCGATACATTAATGAAATAATAACACTATGTGTCTTGATAAAAACTACTTATTTTTGCCAGTTGCTATTATATTGGACAGTGATATCATTGATATGACATGTTCAAATTCTACATGTGCCAATGAATGATGCCTCACTCATTAAATATTTGTATCGCCTTTTAAAATACTTGCACATTTTTTGGTTAAACAATTCAATAAACCTTTCGAATATGTTTTGTGTTTGATTAAAAAGTGTGCTGACATGTTATTTAATCGTGGGCTGTATCTAGCGTTACACAATAAAAATAAACAAAGTGCCTTTAGCGCGTTGATAAATAAGTTAACGCTATGACCCATACTAAAAGGGAGACTACTGCGGAATTAAATAGCAGGAAGACAGATGCACAATATGTGTCGATAAACAAAAGGGAAATGTAAATCAAAGTCTAACTAGGACACTTGAGGTTTGTTTAAATGTATGCGTAAACCATCATTAATGGTTATACGTGTATTTTTTGCTGTTATTTCAGTTTTTATTACTGTGTTTTTTTAGTTAGTAGAAATTCCCATGAAAAGTGTGCATTTTCTGAAAATGATCATGTAACTTGATACCAGAGCAGGGCGGTTGTATCATACATGTTTACAAGTCCATCAGCATAAACCAGCTGTTACGATGCAATTTTGATTGCGGATTCAAAAGTAAACACAGGTTAGTTCACTCTTATTCAAATACAATGTATATAATAAAAAATCGGCGTTGAAATAAATAATGATGTAATTTTCGCTTTACATATACAACAGCTGTAACCAGATTTCTCAAGAATTCGATTTAAAGAACACCTTTACCATTTTTAGCTCGGCTGTTTTCGAAGAAAACCCTAGCTATTGTCATAGCCAGCTCGTCCTTCCGCCGTCCGCGTTGTCCAAAACTATGACATTATGCAATAACTTTTGCAATATTGAAGATAGCAACTTGATATGTGGCATGCATGTGTATCTCATGTAGCTGCACATTTTGAGTGGTGAAAGGTCAAGGTCATGCTTCAAGGTCAAAGGTCATTTTTTTTTATTTTCTTTTTTTTTCTTTTTATTCAAAACTGCACCCACAGCCGAGCGTTGGCACCCGCTTTGCGCTGCTCTTGTTTAACATTTGATATGAACTCTTTCATGAAAAGCGATCATATACGACGTCATACTTTCATGTATTCTCGGACTAATGTGACAAACTGAACATGTCAGAAAATAATAAGATGTACCAGAGTAAAATTTTAAATCAGGCCACTTTATGTATACCATTCATATCGAAAGTAAATCTACAGATGTGTAGTTAACTTAGTCTAGGTGAAAACAAACATTAATGCATTTCAAAGAATTACAACTTCTGTCACCACATTTTACTTAAATAAATGTATTAACTTTTACTTAAATAAATGTATTTACTATTATAAATTATATACCATGTAATGGATAAGTTATTATAAAGGTGCAATTATAACTTCGTATCAATAAGTCGTACAGTACGACCACAATTTAACTATAAATTAACACTTATCAGTAAATTCATAATGATTAATTTTCTATTAATTTAAACCCTTCGCTTCATGAATCTTCCTAACGCTAATTGAATACAGTCGCATGCTATTTTTAGAAGGAAACTCCATTTGGAGAGTTGTTATCCCAGCTTGTATTACATCACTGGTTGGGAAGTCAAAATCAACATGCAATACAATTTCTACACAATGATAATAGTAAATATAAAAGGGACCAAATTTGATGTTAATTATCTTTTTCCTATTCATTTGAAAAAATAGCAGAACTCTACAATTCTGTATTTATCATTTTAACGGTATGGTTAAACCATAATCTTTAAAAACTGTTAAGTGTAAGAGGCATACTTGACGCACATATAAGTAATTTATTTATATTTGTGATATATAAAGAAGTGGCTAATAATTGCAACAGTAAGACATATCAAAGCACCCGTAGGTCACCAATTATAGATCTGTTAAAGAATATATGTTATATACATACATAAATCAACATTATAGTTCATGAAAGTTATAAGTACAAATTGGGTATTGCAAGAAAACTAACTGTAGTATACAATTATCGCAAGAAAACTATGTAAAACCCACCATACAGAGCGACGCCGAAAAAGGGTACCAACTTGTGTTTACTTTTTTTGTCTCTCTCTAAACCACATCGCAACATCCTAAGTCGATGTCCATGATGTCTGCATCGTGACTTTTTCGAATGAATGTATTGCGCTCAAATTTTGATTGTAGATAGATTACATGCAGACCAAGCTTAGGATTGGATGTGTGGCCAGTCGGATCAAGGGCACTGTCACTGTTACTAAATAGAAAAAAACAGTATACATATTTATAAACTGTATATAATAATAACATATATTTAAAATAAATTGAATGAATGAATAAATAAATAATAAAATCTACCTTCAGGGGAAGTAAATCATGGCGCACACCCTGAAATGTGGTCCTTGCTTGTTCGATGGAGAAACAGTGGATCCAAAATATTTCTGTGTGGACTGCTTGGAATATCTGTGCGCAACGTGTGCACGAGAACATCGAAGACACAAGATATCACGTGAGAATAAATTACTCGGAGAGGCTGAGCTGCCACAAGCTGTAAAATTGTTCGAAGAATTGAAGAAACTGTCGCACTGTTTGATACACACTGACGTATAACTTGACCAGTATTGTAAAAATCTCAGTGTTTTGATATGCCTGAATTGTCTGAAAAACGACCATAGATTGTGTGAAGATCGGATAGACCTTACAAACTTAATAGAAAATGAATATGCGTCTGAAAATGTACGTGAACAAATCATTGAGCTCCAGGGAAAGTGTCAGGTACAACTAACCGAAACGATGCAACTATTAGAGGCTGCAAATGCCAATAGCAAAGAAGTAGAACAGTATATTAATACTTTAGTTGAGACATTGAAGAAGAACCTTGAACATCTAGAGAAGACGAAGAGCGCAAAAGTTTAATATCGCCTGTGAAGGTGTCTATTAGACATTCTGAGCAAACACTGTCAAATATCGAAAAGAAAGCTATACGTTATGAGAATCTATTCGATGCAGCGTCAAAGTTTGGTACGATGAAACATAACGCAGTCCTTCACTTCTTGGTTTCAATGTTGATGAAAGAATTAGAAGCAGATAAACTACTTAAGAAGAATTCAACTGGGAAAATAAAATGTGAACAAACTGTCAGCACTGAAGAGATGGTAAGCACGATGGGTCAATGCAC
Organism: Dreissena rostriformis; assembly: GCA_007657795.1. Lineage (NCBI taxonomy): Eukaryota > Metazoa > Mollusca > Bivalvia > Myida > Dreissenidae > Dreissena > Dreissena rostriformis. Next base: position 9,621 of record VMBQ01008901.1, read on the forward strand.
TGTGGTGTTGGCATGTGCGGACGAACAAGGCTCGGAAGTGTGCAGTGATGAAGCATTAGACGAGGATTCCTTGAGATTACTTGCTCCAAAAACACGAACAGTAGCAACACAAGTAGAAGAACAGGTTGATTCCAATACAAATACATCAAAGAAGTCTCTAAATAAAATGAAAATAATGTATGGCACTATAAAAATATTGCTTTGTGAATGTCCACAAAGAGACTGGGCGCCTCCAGGTATCTCTTTAGATGTATTGACGGACGGTAGAATACTTCTACTGCATAGTCGGATGATAAAGGTATATTCCTTGAAACTGATGTTGGTATCATACTTAAACCTTAGCCACAGTGCCTACGACATGTGTGTCGTTGAAGACAGAAAAGACGGCGTGTTTACGGTTGCCATTTTATGTTATTTTAATTTATTTCAACGCAAAATTACATTGATGGAATATACTGATGCATCTCGTGAGAAATACTCTATTAACTGCGTTGAAAGCATTAACAGCATCACCTTGCTTGGTCATCATTTGTTAGTAGCTGGGTCAGGTCCAATCCAGATGCTTGACATCTCTACAGGTCACGTGTGTTATGCTTTTGACGAAAAAAGGTGCGCAAGCAACGGATCAAGTATTTCCGCGAAAATAAATAGAATCCGTGCGTTCAAACAGTCCAATAAAATTGCAGTATCCTGCGAAGACACAGTTTACGAAGTTATCATAGACGATGGTGAATGTCAAAAAGGTACAGTACATGCAGTATGTCCGTTTGTTTGGGGTTACAAACGATATTTCGACAAACAACCGGAAATTAAGTGCAACAAAGATGTTAAATGTGATTCGCAAGGGAATATGTACATAGCGAATAATCATTGTGTGTATCAATTTTGCCTAATAAATGGAAGTTTCAAAGAGAGAACTTGGATAAACATGTGCGAAAACTGTTCAGCAATAGCGATAGATGAACACAGGAATAGGATAGTTTTTGGATATTCAAATTCAAATCGTGTTCATGTGTACGAGTACGAACTACCAGCTGAAGAATAAGACGTGATAATGCTTTTCGCAGATTTTAGGCCATAAACAAGTCAGAACAAAAGCAAACATTTGAATAAGTAAAATGCGCTGAAATAAATGTCTTAAAAATTCAGGATCAGTTGGAACTGTAACAAGTGTTTGCACTAAACCATTATCCAAAGTATTTAACTTTTGGATAGCATTTTCTCGAGTACACGTACTTATTGATTATATCATTTATGTATTTTTTGCATGAACAAAGTATCCGCCTATTCTTTTAACGTTTGAATAGTTTAGAATACATGAAATTACCATACCATTTGTGCACCTTTAGCATGAGCATGTTTTTCAATGCAAATAACTTTTGGATACTCTAGTACACGAACATGTATAGATATTATCATGCTTTTATCTAGTAGATTAGAACGTTATCCAGACCATGTAACTTGTAAATACTCTAGTACAGGATACATATTATCATGTTTTCATCTAGTGAATTAAAATGTTATCTGATTCATTTTACTTTGTATACTACTTCATGTATCTAGCATTCATAGAACAGTGTCTTAAAATATGATAAATTGTTTATTTCATTCTCTATGGTAAATGAGTGGAGAAGTGGAGAATACAAGTGAATGACAACCTAACATTGTCACTGCATGTCTTTTGAAATGATAACGTTTGGTCATTTAACTCTAGTTTTTATAACTGCCTTTATATAGTTTTTCTAGTTGTTATTTTAGTTTGAAACGCCATTATATCCATTATTTGTTCTTTATCACTTTATTTCATCATTATTTGGGGCATATCGTTCGCTTTCCCGAAGCATACCTTTGAATATTACTAGAGCTACCAATATAAACCTCCAAAGGTAGATAGATTCCATAGTGGGAATATGCAGTGCATAAAAACCGTTAGCATATATTTTTGGAGTTATTGTCTCTTTTTTTAATTTTCCTTATTTTCTTTCAATTTTGTTTGATCTCTTACGGTATTAAAGCTATACAAATAAACGTTCATGTGTAGATAGTTTTGATTGCTCTAGAACTTTCTGTGGTATTACCCTTTGTTAATGTTCATTCTAAAATGTTGTTTTGGAGCATACGTGTTTAAGTGCAAGGCGCGTGCGACATAGTCTCCCATAGTTCGCGTAAGCTCTCGGGCGATTCCTTTAACTCGAAGAAATTTAGTTTAATGCATGTACATTTATTTGTTTTAAGGAGAAGGTGAATAACATAATTGACAGCGTAAATATCAGCCTTTTAAAAAACAAAACTGGTAGCACTATTTTCCCTCTACTAGCTAGCGACATGTTTGTATAACAATAATAATAATAATTGTAATAATTATTTAATTTTCATATGCATGACAATAACACACAATGAAAATGGACTCGATTGTTCAAGTAATTTATGGAAATGGGCTTTACTATGCTATACTGGGAAGTTTGTGTTCTTTAGACATTAAATAAGTAATGTTCACATGCATATTTTTGTTGAGGGTGAGGTTGTTGGATCTCTTTTGTTCGTTTTGCAGTTTCAATCGCGCAATGTGCTTCGTCCGTAAAATTTTCATTCTAACGACATCTCCTCCTTAATTAATTGGCAGATTATAAGGAAACTACAGTGTTTTTCAGAGTTATTCAAATGGTTTCGGTCCGGTGCATATTTAAAACACCAGAGCTAAACGTTTAGTACTCCTCTACTAACAGTTGTTCAAATTATGCGCGGATGTCAAAACTTTCCACGCCCGAAGGGTAACATGATTTTTAAAGACTTATATCGTTAATAAATTAAACACTTCTTCTCTGAAACCACAAGGGTCTAAGGTTGAATAGTTGGTGTGTAACATTTGTCTAGTGGTCCTCTACTGAATTTATTCAAATCATGTTCCTCGGGTCAAAACTGGCTATGCCACAGGGGCCACATTGCTAATATTGACTCATATAGTAACTAACTTTATAAATCTGTTCTGAAACTGCAATGTTTAGTATTTGGTGTGTTACTTTGTATAGTGGTCCTCTCCTAAGTTTGTTCAAATCATTTCCCTGTGCTCGGAGCTGACCACGACCTGGTGGTCTCATGATTACTATAGTCTTATCCTGAAGATAACTTACACATATTCTCAGAAACAATTAGCACCAGAGCTTTACTTTTTGGTGTGTTACACCTGATAGAGGTCGTGTACAAAGTCTGTTGAAATCATGTCCCTGTAGTCAAAACTGACCACGCTCCAGGCGTCACATGATTTATAAATAATTATATAGTAAATAACTATCTTCCTCTCTGAAACCGCAAGGGTCATAGGTTACATATTTAGTGTGTAAAATCGTAATGGATCCTTTAATTTATTTGTTAAAATCATGGGCGGGATTTTAGTTAGCATACTTTGATGGAGGTGACCGCTATTAAGTGTATTTGTAATGAAAACATTCGATACTATTATATTTTTTAAAATAAATCGGATTTATACTGAAAGGAATAACAATGTGTGTGTTAACAACAAGAAATATCGTTAAAAAAGATATACGGCGTTGATTGTGGTTGTGGTTGATGAAAGATAAAGAGTTATATCAATGAGACAACGAATGCCTTTTTCTGCGCAGTTCTTAGCTGCATCACACGCACATCAATTACGTTGCGCCAGTTTCGTGGCTTATTTCGCATTATTAGATATTATTGATCGTATATATATATATATAGATATACAACAAAATACGCAAGAAGAGTGGAAATGAAATGAAAATATACGAGTCAATCGGCCACACACGAATCATCCGTACATATTTGAAATATTAATACGCGCGTGCTTCGAACATTCATGTTGTAGTGGTTTGTCGGACTTTGTTAATTGATTCGATTGTTAATAGTATCGTGAATAATCGCATTATTGCAATATATATTAACCGAACATTAAATTATATGCAATCATATTCTAAAAGCTTTCAGGAAGAACTAGAAACTGACCTAGATCTAGTTTACACAGTAGATAATTAACAACTGCATCAAATGGTACGTGTGTGTCATTAAATTTTGTCAAGACCACGGTGAAGAAGAATTCAACTGCAAAAAATATATGTGTACAAACTGTCAGCACTGAAGAAATGGTAAGCACGATTGGTCAATGCAATATGGTGTTGGCATTTGCAGACGAACAAGGCTCGGAATTGTGCAGCGATGAAGCAGTAGATGAAGATTCATTGAGAGTACCTGCTAAAAAAACACGAACGGTGGCAACACAAGTAAAGGAACAAGTTGCTTGAAATACAAATACATCAAAGAAGTCTCTACATGAAATGAAAATAACGTATGACAGTATAAAATTATTGCTCTGTGAATGTCCAAAAAATGACGGGGTGCCTCCAGTTATTGCTTTAGATGTATTAACGGACGGTAGAATAATTTTACTACATACGCAGATGATTAAGGTATATTTATTGGAACTGATGTTGGTATCACAATTAAAATTAAGCTCCACTGCCAAGGACATGTGTATCGTGGACGACAAAAAGGACGGCGTGTTAACGGTTGCTCTTTGTTATTATTATTCATCTAAAATAACTTTCTTAGAATATAATGATTGGTTTCGTGAGAAATATGTTATTGATCGGAGTCTTTACAACATCACTATGATTGGTCATCACTTGTTAGTTGTTCATGGGAATCAAATCCAGTTGGTTGACATCTCGACAGGCCACGTGTGCTATGCTGTTAACGAAAAAAGATGGGCAAGCAACAGGTCAATTATTTCCGCGAATATGAACAGTATCCGGGCATGCAAAACAACCAAGAAAATTGCAGTAGGCTGCGAAGACACAGTTTACCAAGTTATCATAGACGATGGAGAATGTCAAAAAGGTACAGTACATGCAGTATGTCTGTTTGTTTCGCAATATACAAAATGTAATGCTGACCAACCGGACGTTAAGGACAACAGAGATGTTAAATGGGATTCGCAAGGGAATATGTACATTGCGAATAATCAGGGTGTGTATCAATTTTGCCAGGTAAACGGTTGTTTCATAGTGAGAGCTCTGATTACATTGTGCGGGAGCTGTTCAGCAATAGCGATAGATGAACACAGGAACAGGATAGTGGTTGGCTATTCGAATTCAAATCTAGTACACGTGTACGAGTACAAACTGCCAGATGAAGAAAAACACGTGATCATGCAATCGGCAGATTGTATGCCATCAGCAAGTCAGTACGAAAGCAAGTATTTGAATAAGTTAAATGCGACGAAGGAAATGCAACACAATATCTATTAAGAGCAGTTGAAATTATAATATTTGATTAAACGCTCATATTTAAAACATATGGTGCATTAAAATTGTATCCGCCAATTCGTTCAACTTTGGAGTATATACATGTATGTATATTGTGCACTCGAAAGTTATCAAATAAATTTCACTTTTGGATACTGTAGTATACGTATAAATAGTATACCACGTAATGTGTATGTAGTGTATTAAAATGTAATCCGATTCATTCATATTTATTTTGATACACATGTTATTTTATAAAGTATTTCATGTTTGTATATAGTGCATTAAACATTTCGTCCAATTCATTAAAAGCCGGATCTCACTTGCTTGATTTCGCGGTGGTAAAATGCTAACCTACATTAACTAGTGGGCTGGGTTTATCTGACAGTGATTTGCTGATAACATTAGAGTGTTTATAAACAAAAACACGTGTTTGAGCAGACAGGGTGTTGAATCTGTAAACTTGATCTGAGTCATTCGCAAGCTACTGGCTGAGAGAAGTTCATAACCTTTTAAGTGGGCGGTGCTTATCATTTACAGGGAAATTTGATTTTCAAGCAAACAACAAAAAACATTTATGTAAGTCAATAACTATATAACTTGCAATCACCAAATTACACGTACATATTGTTTGTATACTGAAGTACATGTATGCCAAATTTCATTGGCAAATTTTAAATACAAACTTAAATATTATGAAAACATCATTTTTGTTTTCTGCTGTTTACACACCAGTGTACAACTGAAAAGTAGATATTTTGTGAGTTTGTGGCCCTTTTATACTGCTTCTCTGGTATTTAAACCTTTGGATACTCTAGTATACACTAGTATACTTTACTGGTGCAGTGTCTTATTTTGTCACTACCCTAAATCCGCCACCCCATCCAAATAAACATATTAAAATGCGATTAATGTTTAGTATGTCATGATCAATACAGATACGTTAATTACCAACACTGACTATTTGTATCTTTATCCGGCGATTTTTATCCCACATTCAATCCTGTTTTTCTATACAAGACTCTATACATGTAAATGTTCGGCATGGAGGTAATCTGTAGATCATGATGTGCATGCGCAATTTTGAGCTTGTTTGAACTTTTATATAGATGGGTTGCAGATTAAAGCAATTTCTGTGTCAGTTTTTTTTCTCACTAATAAGGCTTTATAATGTAATATCGCTTATAATGCCAAGTTTTGGAAATATACTCATAACATGCCAGCAACTGCAAATTGTTGTGTCGTTTTATTCACCACTGTTTTGAATATCGTAAAAAACCTCCAATTATGGCGGATTCAGGCACTGCACCAGAATATAAAATTCATGTTTGTATCTTGTGCACTAAAAGGATATCAAATTAATTTAACTTTTGATTACTCTAGTACATGTGTATACCAGTTTATTATGTATATAGTGGTTTTAAATGTTATCCACTTAATTACACTTTTAGATACTGCTATATGTATCTAACATTCATAGATCAATGTCTTTAAACATTGTAATAGTTATTTTATGCTTTGCGGTGAATGAGTTGAACCGTGAAGAATACATGTAAATGACAATCCGATCATATTCAATATAGGTCTATTGAAATGATTGCGCTATGCCATTGTACTCTAGTTTATTTTGGATTACTCTTATGGTTTCTTACTAGTAGTTATTTTTGTCAGCGGCGTCGGAATCGATGTCGGTATCACCTTTTGCTTTCCTGCAGTATAACATTTAAGATTATCAACGCTGTCAACCTGAAACTTCATAGGTAGATGAATCTCATTGAAGGCATGTGCTGTGCACTCAAACCCTTACCATATATATTTGGAGTTATTGTCTATTTGTTATAGTTCATACTTAACTTTGTTTGATCTCTTAGGTTATTGGAGCTATCAACATATACTTTCGTGGGTAGATAGTTTTGATTGAGGAAAATAACCATGCACAAGAACTCTGCATCCAATACATTCTGAATTATTTCCCTTTGTTAATGTTCATACTCTGATTTTGTTTGGAGCATACTTGTTTTTATTATTATCTTAAACAACAAACCCAGTGTAAATGTTTGGTATGTTTCATCAGGTAGAGATCGTGTACTATTTGTTGAAATCATGGCCATGTAGTCAAAAGTGACCACGCCCAGTGGTCACTTGATTTATATATTAACATATAGTACACAACTTTCAACAAATCTTCTTTTTTGAATCTTCTTCTCTGAAACCGCGAGGGTCAGGGGTTTAATATTTAGTGTGTTAAATGGTATAGGGGTTCATTAATTAATTTGTTCAGATTATGGGTCGGTGTTTCAGTTTTAGTTAGTATACTAGCATAGAGGTGGGCGCGTTTTAGTGTATTTCTAATGAAAACATTCGAAACTATCGTATTTTCAAAAGTATATCAGACATATTCTGGAATGAATAAACATTTATGTCTTGATAAAAAGTGTTTGTTTTGCAAGTTGCTGTTATGGTATTGAAAATTGATCTAACATGTTCAAATTTTACATGTACTTACGAATGAAATAACACTTATTACAAATTTGTTTTTGCGTTTTAAATAGAGGAATGTTTTTGGTTATAAAAACTAAAAACAACTTTCGAATATGTTTTGTGTGTGTTTAAAAGTTGTGCATATTTATTAAAAAAGAGTGGGCTGTACTCGACCAGCCTCACACAATCACAAACAACTTAGTGCCTTCGGCGCTTTGATAAAGACAACGCAATCACCCATACTAGAAGGGAGACTACTGCGTTAGTAAAGAACAGGAAGACAAAGACATAAATACAAACATAAGTGAAATGTAAATCGACGTCTTACTAGGACAGTTTAGGTCTGTTTGAATTTATTTGTACTACCATCACTATTGGTTATAACTGTAACCCTTGGTGTTATTTCAGTTTTAACTACTGTGTTTTAGTTAATATGAATACTCATTTAAAGTATGCATTTTCTGAAAATGATCATGTAACTTGATATCAGAATAGGGCGGCTCTATCATGCGTGTTGACAAGTTCAACAGCATAAACCAGCTGTTACGGTGCGATTTTGATTGCGGATTGAAAGTAAACACCATTGTGTCCACACCGTCTTACTGACCTGTGTACTAGCGCGAAAGGAATTGTGGGTAGCACTACTTTTTCAACATGGCTGCGTTGGTGTAAAAGCGAAAGTAGGACAGATAAACATGGTTCTAATAATTGCTATTCTTCTTTACAGACATTTGAAATCACCCTTAAACACAATTTAATAATATTTCTTTACACAACATTCCATTTTAAACACATATTTAACACCGTTTTTTCTCATTATAAAAAAATATTCATTCCTACGCGGAACTATTTTGGCGGAAGCACAAATCCCCAAATCAGGGGAATGTGATGCATCCTGGTATAGAGGTGACAATAACGCAGTGACGTCACCATCTATGTATAGAATGAGTAAACACAGGTTAGTTCACTCTTTTTCAAATACAATTCAAACAGACAATCGGCGTTGGAATTTATTAATAATGTTATTTCCGCGCGTTGCTATAACCAGACTTCTCAAAGATTTGATTTATAGAACATCTTTATATTTTTTTTTATTTGAAATTAACTCGTCCATTAAAAGCGACCATATTACACTTCATACCGATTCAACAACTGACAGGCAAATGTTACAAACTTGAATTGTTAGAAAATACTTAGATCCTCCAGAGTAAATGAACAATATGTTAAATCAGAAAGAAAAGTATATGTAGATCAATCATATAGAAAGTAGATCTTGTTTACTTATGCTGGGTATTCAAAGTACAATATGATAAATGCAACTTGGTCTCAATAAGTCATACAACACGACCACAATAAACTAGAAATTAACACAGATCAGTAAATGTATAATTATTAATGTTCAATTAAATTAAACTCTTGGCTCAATGGTTCTTCCTAACGCAAATTTAACACATGTGCATGCTATTTTTAGCGCATGCTATTTTTAGAACGAAACTCAAAATTTGAGATTTACACCAAGCTAGTATTGATTCACGGGTTGGAAAGTAAATACAACATGCAATACAATTTTTACACAATGATAATAAGAAATATAAATTGGACCAGATTTGATGTTTATTTTCTGTTTCCTATTCATTTGAAAATAAAGCAGAACTCTACACGTTTTTATTTATCATTTTAACCACCACCTTTAAAAAACACTGTTAATTGTAAAAGGCATACTTGACGCACATATAAGTATTAATCGTGACATATAAAGCAGTGGCAAATAATTGCAACAGTAAGACATATCAAAGAACCCGTAGGTCACCAATTATAGATCTGTTAAAGAATACATGTCATATACAAATTAATCAACATAATAGTTCATGAAAGTTATAAATACACATTGGGTATTGCAAGAAAACGAAAAAGGGTACCAACTTGTGTTTACTTTTCTGTCTCCCTTTAAACCACATCGCAACATCCAAAGTCGATGTCCATGATGTATGCACCGTGACATTTTCAGATGAATGTATTGCGCTCAAATTTTGTTTGTAGATAGCTTACATGCAGACCAAGCTTAGGATGGTATGTGTGGTCAGTCGGTTCAAGGGCACTGTCAATGTTACTTAAATATAAAAAATAAGTTAACAACTAACCCTTTAAAAAAAAAAAAATAGCACTTGGTCTTAATATTTATTTTGTATTTACTAGGACGTTATTACTTACCACCTTCGACCTTCAGAAGATGTAAACCATGGCGAACGCGTTGAAGTGTGGTCCGTGCTTGTTCGTTGAAGAAACAGTGGATCCAAAACATTTCTGTGTAGACTGCTTGGAGTATTTGTGCACCGCTTGCGCACGAGATCATAGAAAACACAAGATGTCACGCGAGCATAAATTACTCGGAGAGACTGAACTACCACAAGACGTAACATTATTCGAAGAAATGAAGAAATAGTCGCATTGCCCCATACACCATAGTGAAGAACTTGAACAGTATTGTAACATTCATAATGTTTTGATTTGACTGCGTTGTCTGAAAAACGACCACAGATTGTGTGAAGATCGGATAGACCTTACAAACTTAATAGAAAATGAATATGCGTCTGAAAATGTACGTGAACAAATCATTGAGCTCCAAGGAAAGTGTCAGGTACAACTAACCGAAACGATGAAACTATCAGAGGCTGAAAATGCCAATAGCAAAGAAGTAGAACAGTATATTAATACTTTAGTTGAGACATTGAAGAAGAACGTTGAACATCTAGAGAAGAAGTTAAACGAAGAGCGCGAAAGTTTAATATCGCCTGTGAAGGTGTCTATTAAACATTCTGAGCAAACACTGTCAAATATCGAAAAGAAAGCTATACGTTATGAGAATCTATTCGATGTAGCGTCAAAGTTTGGTACGATGAAAAATAAGATAGTCCTTCATTTCTTGGTGTCAGTGTTGATGAAAGAGTTAGAAGCAGATGACTTACTGAAGAAGAATTCAAATGTGAAAATTAAATGTGAACAAACTGTCAGCACTGAAGAGATGGTAAGCAGGATGGGTCAGTGCAATGTGGTGTTGGCATCTGCAGACGAACAAGGTTCTCAATTGTGCAGCGATGAAGCATTAGATGAAGATTCGTTGAGATTACCTGCTCCTAAAACACGAACTGTGGCAACGCAAGTAGAAGAACAGCCTGCTTTAAATACAAATACATCAAATAAGTCTCTACATGAAATTAAAATAATGTATGACACTATAAAACTATTGCTTTGTGAATGTCCACAAACAAACGGGGCGCCTCCAGTTATCGCTTTAGATGTATTGACGGATGGTAGAATACTTCTATTGCATAGTCGGATGATAAAGGTATATTCATTGAAACTTACGTTGGTATCATATTTAAACCTAAGCCCCAATGCCGTTGACATGTATATCGTGGAAGAGAAAAATGACGGCGTGTTTACGGTTGCTCTTTGTTTTGGTTATTGGGCACAAAAATTAACGTTCTTAGAATATAATGATGGATTTCGTGAGAAATATGTTGTTGATCGCAGTTACGGCACTAACAGCGTCACTATGCTTGGTCATCATTTGTTAGCCAGTCACAATACAGTAATCGAGATGCTTGACATCTCTACGGGTCACGTGTGTTATGCTTTTGACGAAAAAAGGTTGGCAAGCAACGGATCAAGTATTTCCGCGAATATAAACAGAATTCGGTCGTGCAAAACAACCAAGAAAATTGTAGTAGCTTGCGAAGGAACGGTTTTCCTAGCAGACATAAAAGATGACGAATGTCAAAAAGATACTGTGCATGCAATTTGTCCATTGGTTTGGCAATACACACAATTTCATGACGCCCAACCTGAAATTAAGGGCAACAAAGATGTTAAATGGGATTCGCAAGGGAAAATGTATATTGCGAATAATCTTGGTGTGTATCAATTTTGCCTGATAAATGGAAGTTTCAAAGAGAGACCTCTGATAACATTGTGCGATAGCTGTTCAGCAATAGCGATAGATGATCACAGGAACAGGATAGTGGTTGGATATTCGAATTCAAAAATAGTACATGTGTACGAGTACAAACTACCAGATAAAGAATAACACGTGATCATGATTTCGGCAGATTTTAGGCCGTAAACAACTCATAATAAAAGCAAGCATTTGAATAAGTAAAATGCGATGAATCAAATGCCTAAAAATGCTTTTAGGATCAGTTCGAACTTTACAAAAAGTGTTCGCATTAACACATTTTCTAAGGTATTGAATTTTTGGATTGAGTGCACTTACTTTGTGAATGTATTATTTATTTGTCTTCTACATGGAATAGGTTATCGCCAATTCTTTAAACTTTTAGATAATTGAATAAACATGAAATCATACCATAAATGTATATAGTGCATTAGAAAGTTATACATGGTATCATGTTTGTATCAAATGCATTAGAATTGTATCCAATTCATTTAACTTTTTGATACTATAGCACAAGAATATACCATTTCACGATTTTATCTAGTGCATTACATGGTTATCCGATTCTTTAACTTTATGATACTACTACATGTTTCTAGCATTCATAGAGCAGTTTCTTGAAATATGATAAATAGTTTATTTCGTGCTCTACTGTGAATGAGTGGAGCAGTGGAGAATACAAGTGAATGACAATCCAATTAGTGTCACTGCAGTTCTCGTGAAATGATTACGTTTTGTCATTTAACTCAAGTTTTTTTTACAGCTTTATGAAATTCACAAGTTGTTATATGTTGTCTAAGGCATCGTTATATATCGAGGTCGGCAAACCATTTTTATTTCTTGCTGTATACTTTTAAGATTATTAAAAATATCAACATCACTTAAGGAAATGTGCGGCGCACAAGAACCGTTACTTATATTTTGGAGTTTTTGCCCCTTTGTTAATTTTAATACTTAATTTTGTTTGAGTTTCTGGTCTTTCATAGCATATGACATATTGTTATCGTATTATGCGTCCAAAATCAAAGTTTGAGAAAAAATTACCGAACAATTAATGATTTTCAGACATTCATAGTTGCGAACGCCCAATCTTTTCCCTTTTTTTGCTGAACCATTTATTTACATCTTATTTACATAAATATAGATCAAAGAATTATTATGTTGTATATATTTATACGTACATTAATTATATATGGATTTATCGTAGTAAATAATGTGTAACAAATGGAATAAATAAAATATGAGCACACAAGCGTTGTTATCATCCCTCGGAAAACCAGAAAAATATTAGTCTCTAGTCATAAGTAAGTTTTAAAAGAAGTAATAAAAAAAACAGTAGAAGGAAAACATAAAACAATTGTCTATGATGTATCCTTAACAGAAACAAAATCAGCTACACCGCCCAAAATTTAAATTCCATCTTCACTTTCAAGGGGCGTAGACATTTGTTTCAAATGAATATGACATAGCCATGTTGCAGTTGAGAACTATAGATAATACATTAACTTACGAAACATCTTTCTTCGTAAACAATTACACTAACTTGCTTACAATTAGGAAAAATATGTAGTACATTATTTGTAAGCAAAAGCAATTGGTTTCGAAAGAGTAAATATTGTTCACCTACGAAATATATTCCGAATGACCTAGTTTTAATATAAAAGAGTTCAAATGTGCAACCATAGGTTTAAATATGTGAAAATGATGGATACTACATACTAAAATTATAGTAGAACAAGCAATATGTTAAGTTATAGTTTAATCCCGAGAGGAAATTTAAAGTGAGACTGTACGATTTTGTCAATATTAATGAATTTATATAAAATGTGTTAACAATTATTATACACATATTTCAATATAAACCAAAATAAAAGTTAAGAAGAACATGTGTCGAAAAATGCGAAATAAGCCAGATATTTAAATCTGAAATCGAACATGGCTTCCAGCCTTATTCGCCAGCATGTATATCAAGCATGTACGATTTGAATCTAAATTTAGTTTTAGTGCAGATTCGTTCATACGACATAAAGACACAATTTTGTTTCCTAACAAATAAGAGTAAAAGTGTCGGCATCGGCTTTAACCAGCGCTAACTTGTCTTTGCTGCATTTAATGAAATTCGTCTTCAATTTATAATTTTTCTTGCATATTTTGTGTTATTGTAACATATTTTTTATCAATACATAACAATTTAACACATATAAAAATCGTACAGTCTCACTTTAAGTCCAATACGTTATTATTCCCCCTTCTTCGAAGAAATGTCAAGGTCAAGGTCATCCTTCAAGGTCAAAGATCAAATATATGGGGGGCATAGTGTTTTATAAACACATCACTTGTGTTTACATATTCTTGTAAGAGTGCAATAAGGTTCCATTTTAGAGAGGGTGGAATGATGGAATACTGCAGGTTATCATGCGAACCAATATGGCGTCCAACCGAGTGTTTTTAAACTTATCACATAACATTGTTTTTGTTGAACTGGTATAAGTTGTTCATGCGAATAGTTGTGTAAGTAAATGTGTATCATAATGAATTTACCATGAAAGGCTTTTAAAACAAGTTTGTATTCAAGGCCATGGAAATTCAAGGCCATTTTTTTTTCTGCTAAGCTTGTTCCATTCATGCCCCTTTCTCAAAACCGGCCACGCTTTGGAGGCCTCATGATAACTATAGACTTAAACAGTAGATACCTTAAAAATATTCTTTGTAACACCAAGCCCATAGCTTGAATATTTGGTATGGTACATCAGATAGATGCCGTGTACATAGTTTGTTAAAATCATGCCCCTGTAGTTCAAACGGACCAATCTCACATTATTTATACATACGTATACAGTAAATAACTTAAAAAAGCCTTCTTCTATGAAACCGCAAGGGTCATGGGTTAAATAGTTATAGTGGAAAATCGTATATGGGTCTTCTACTTTTTTTTTTTCAAATCATGGGTCTTTGTTTCAGTTTTTGTTAGTATACTATCATAAAGGTGACCGCTCTTTAGTGGTTTTTCCTAATAAAAACCTTCGATACTTTTGACTTTCTGAAAATATATCCGAGACATTCTTGAAACAATAACAATATATGATAATAATTTGTTATTTTTCCACTTGATACTGAACATGAATCTAAAATATTTAAATTTTACGTGTACTTACAAACGATATTATTTTTATTGAATAATTTGGTTTTCCTTTTAAAATAAATCCTTGGCATTTTTTTGTTTAAAAACTAAATGAACCTTTCGAATATTATGCGTTTAATTAAAAATTGTGTACATATATTAGAAAAGAATTGGCTGTATCTAGCGTTACACAGTATTATTGTTAGTGCCTTGATTACCTTCAGTGCTTTGATTAAGACAACGCAATGACCCATACTTAAAGGGAGACTACTGCGGTAGTAAAGAGCAGGAAGACAGACATATAAAACAAACACAAGTGTAATGTAAATCGACGTCTTACTAGGACACTTGAAGTTGAGGTTGGTTTCAATTTATTTGTATTACCATCACTATTGGTTATAACTGTAACTTGTGCTGTTATTTCAGTTTTAACTCCTGTGTTTAAAGTAAGAAGGAATTCAATTCCCATGAAAAGTATGCATTTTCTGAAAATGATCATGTAACTTGATATCAAAACAGGGCGGTTTTATCTGATCATACATGTTTACAAGTCCCTCAGCATAAACTAGCTGTTATGATGCGATTTTGATTGCGGATTGAAATGTAAACACAGGCTAGTTCACTGTTATTTAAATACATAAACAGGCGTTGAAATTATGACTGATGTCACTTTCGCTTTACATATTCAGCAGCTTTAACCAGATTTCTCAAACATTTGATTTATCGAACATCTTAAAAATGTTTGATTTGGGATTTACTCGTTCATGAAAAGCGATCATATACCTCTTCATACTTGTTCATGAATGGTCAGGCAAATGTGACAAAGTAAAAATGTCAGAAAATAATAAGATCTTGGAGTAAATTAAAAATATTTTTAATCAGGCAAGTGATTGCAGATCATTCAAATAGAAAGTAGATCTAGTTAACTTAAGTAAAATAAGATAAATGCACTTAGTCGTAATAAGTCGTACAGCACGACCACAATTTAACTATAAATTACCACGGATCAGTAAATTTATAATTACTAATTTGCCATTAAATAGTAATCTTGGCTTAATGAATCGTCCTTACGCTTATTAAACACATTCGAATGCTATATTTAGAAGGAAACTCTCAATTTGGAGATTATTACTCCCAGCTAGTATACATTCACAGGTTGGAAAATAAAATACAACATGGGATACAATTTTAACACAATTATAATAGGACATTAAAATTCAACCAATTTTTGTATTTTTCATTTTAACACATACACTGTTAAAACCGTAAATTGTAATAGGCAAACGTGATGCGCACATAAGTAATGTATTTATTAGCGGGACATTTGTATTTAACAATAGTGGCAAATAATGACCTTGTTTTTGGACTGACGTGACCCACATTGGAACTTGCCTAGTTATCAGCATGGTAAAGATACTCACGAAGTTTTTTCAAGATTTAGTGAAAAAATTGGCCTCTAGAGTTGTAACAAGCTAACAATTAAAGACATACGACACATGACGCACGACAGACGACGATGGACGCCGGACATAGATTGACCACAATTGCCCAACGTGAACACATTATGCTCAGGTGAGGTTAACAAAAACAAAGCAAACAACTAGTTCTGTTCATAGACTTGTTCGAATGAATGTGTGTGTAGATAGCTTACATGCAGACCAACCTTAGGATTGCATTTTGAGCCAGTCGGATCAAGGTCAACGTCACAGTTATTTAAATATAAAAATTATTTAACAACTAACCCTTTGAGATAAACAAATAAATAAAACTAGATCTAAATGTATATTTTGTATTTACTTACCACTTTTTTGACCTTCAGAGGAAGTAAACCATGGAACACGCTGTTAAGTGTGGTCCGTGCTTGTTCGTTGAAGAAACAGTTGATCCGAAACATTTCTGTGTAGACTGCCTGGAGTATATGTGCACGGCTTGCGCACGAGATCATAGAAAACACAAGACTTTACGTGGGCACAAAATACTGGAAGAGACTGAACTTCCGCAAGACGTAACTTTATTCGAAGAACTGAATAAACTGTCGCATTGCCCCATACACCAGGACGTGGAACTTGACCAGTATTGTAAAATTCATAATGTTTTGATATGCCTGCATTGTCTGAAAAATGATCATAGATTGTGTGAAGATCGAATAGACCTTACAAACATGCTGGAACATGAATATGCGTCTGAAAATGTACGTGAACAAATCATTATGCTACAGAGAAAGTGTCAAGTGCAACTAACCGAAACGATACAACTTTCAGAGGCTGCAAATACCAATAGCAAAGAAGTAGAACAGTATATCAATACTTTGGTTGAGACCTTAAAGAAGAACGTTGGGAATCTAGAGAAGAAGTTAAACGAAGAGCGCGAAAGTTTAACATCGCCTGTGACGGAGTCTGTTAGATATTCTGAGCAAACACTGTCAAATATCGAAAAGAAAGCTTTACGGTATGAAAACCTGTTTGCCGTAGCGTCAAAGTTTGGTACGATAAAACATAACGTAGTCCTTCACTTCTTGGTTTCAATGTTGATGAAAGAATTAGAAGCAGATGAACTACTGAGGAAGAATTCAACTGTAAAAATTAAATGTGTACAAACTGTCAGCACTGAAGAAATGGTAAACACGATTGGTCAATGCAATGTGGTGTTGGCATGTGCAGACGAACAAGGCTCGGAATTGTGCAGCAAAGAAGCATTAGATACAGATTCATTGAGAGTACCTGTAAAAATAACACGAACGGTAGCAACACAGGTAGAAGAACAGGTTTATTCAAATACAAATACATCAAAGAAGTCTCTACATGAAATGGAAATAACGTATGACAGTATAAAATTACTGCTTTGTGAATGTCCAAAACAAGGCGGGGTATCTCCTCCAGTTATTGCTTTAGATGTATTAACGGACGGTAGAATACTTCTACTTCATACGCAGATGATAAAGGTATATTCATTGGAACTGATGTTGGTATCACAATTAAAACTCAGCTCCGATGCCTATGCTAAATGTATGTGTGTCGTGGAAGACAAAAAGGACGGCGTGTTCACGGTTGCTCTTTGTTTTGATACGTGGTCAAGTAAAATAACTTTCTTAGAATATACTGATGGATTTCGTGAGAAATATGTTATAGATCGTAGTTCTATGTTTGACAGCATCACTATGCTTGATTACCACATGTTAGCTAGTCACAGCAAAGGAATAGAGTTGGTTGATATCCCTACAGGTCACGTGTGCTATGCTTTTGACGAAAACAGGAGGACAAGCAACGGGTCAAATATTTCCGCAAGAATAAACCGAATCCGGGCGTGCAAAACAACAACAAAAATTGCAGTAGCATGCGAAGAAACGGTTTTCCTAGTAGACATAAAAGATGGCGAATGTCAAAAAGGTACAGTGCATGCAGTATGTCCGGTTGTTTGGCAATACATAAAAGTTCGTGACGCCCAACCAGCAATGAAGAACAACAAAGATGTTATATGGGATTCGCAAGGAAATATGTACATTACGAATAATCTTGGTGTGTATCAATTTTGCCTCATAAATGGATGTTTCAAAGAGAGAGCTCTGATTACAGTTTGCGAAAACTGTTCCGCAATGGCGATAGATGAACACAGGAACAGGATAGTGGTTGGATATTGGAATTCAAATCTAGTACACGTGTACGAGTACAAACTTCCGGCGGAAGAATAAGACGTGAAATGCTTTCGGCAGATTATAGGCAATAAACCAGTCAGAACAAACGCAAGCATTTAAATATGTAAAATGCTACGATGCTAATGCCCAAAAATTGAATGAGGAACGTTTGGAACGTTTAAAAAGTGTAAGCATTAAAAAGTTATCTAAAGTATTGAATTTTTTGATAACTTCTATTCGACTACACGTTCTTCGTGAATATACAATTTAGGTATCTTCTACATTGAAAAGGTACCCGCCAATTCTTTAAACCTTTGGATAATCGAATAACCATGTGTATACCATATGTATATAGTGCATAAGAAAGTTATCGAATTCAAATATTTTTTGGATACTCTTGGACATGTTTACATATTATCATGTTAGTATCTAATGCATTACAGTTTTATCAAATTCTTTTAAATTGTGAAAACTCTAGTACGAGTGTATGTATGTATCATAAGAACTCATGTAACTTTTGGATACTCTGGTAAAGTATAAATATTATCATGTTTTTTTTGTAGTACATTGTTGTATTAAACCATATTCATTTAACTTTTTAATACTATAACACATATATATACCATTTCATGTTTGTATCTAGTGCATAAGAATGTTATCCGATTCATTAAAATTGTGCATACTACAACATGTATCTAGCATTCATAGATTAGTTTCTTCAAATGTGATAAATTGTTTATTTCATGCTCTTCGGCAAATAAGAGGAGAAATCGATGATGAAAGTGAATGAAAACCTGATCAGTGTCAATGCAGTTCTCTTGAAATGATTACGTTTTGTCATTTAACTCAAGTTTTTTTGGACAGCTTTATTAAGTGTCTCAAGTTGTTATATGTTGTCTAAGGCGTCGTTACATCGATGTCGGCATACCCTTTCTATTTCCCGGAATATACTTTTAAGACTTTAAAAAATATTAACATCCCTTAAGGGAATGTGCGGCGCACAAGAACCGTTACTTTTATTTTGGAGTTATTGCCCATTTGTTAATTTTAATAATTAATTTTGTTTGAGATCTAAGGCTATTTAACCTATCAACATAATTTCGTTTTGATGAGAAAAAGTGTTGTGCATAAGAACCATTACCCTGCTGCTAATACTATTTGAGTTATTGCGATTTGATTATATTAATAATCATTTGTTGTTTAGAGCTTAATTCTAACACTTATTCATATGTGAAAAGTCTGTGACATAATCACCGATAGTTCTCTGACACATACGACTCGCGGGGTTCTATTTTAATACATGTACATGTTGTTGTTTTAAGGAGTACGCGAATAACCTAATTGTCATCGGAAAGATCGCCAGTCAAACAACACAACTACAAAAAAAAAGAGGAAAAACGTGGGCATCAACGATCGCAAACTTATTGAAAGCATGTGTTTCCCACTACATAACTTAATGAAATGTATGTGAAAGTTAATTACTTTGGAAATGCATCAGTACACACCAACATTGTTTAGTTTGACTCAAGTGTATTTAGCAACTAACATATAAAACAAACATTAATTGAATAAATGTTTTTTTTATATATAAACATAATTTACTGTGAAACACGTGATCTGTAACTTTTTAAATAAACAATGTTCAGTTATACTTGTATATGATGTTTTTGTTTATAGATTGGTAAGAAAAACATACAATAAGTACAATTATTTAGGAAATTCAAAATTATGAAGTTAAAGTGGAATTACAATGAAATATCAGTTATTAAGTTAAAATGCAGTGCTTATGCAAAGTTTATACGTATATGTCTGATGTGAGGACTTGGTGACTGTCGGGTCTAGTATGGAGGGACGACTTACATGTCTTGCAAGAATATACGACTGCTATTCCTAATAGGAACGATTGATATGTCTAGTAGGAATGTACGACCAATATGTCAAGTAGGAATATACGACTAACATGTCTAGAAGGAATCTACCACTGGTATGCCTAGTAGGAATGTATGCTAGATATGCCTAGTAGTAATGTACGACTTATATGCCAAGTAGGAATGTACGATGTGCATGCCTAGTTGGAATGTATGACTAGTATGCTTAGAAGGAATGTGCTACTGGCACGATCTTATAGAATGTCATGAACAATATATCGTACAGAAATATACAACTGTTGAGAAATATACGAGTTTTATTCCCGGTGGGAATTCACGACTTGAATGTCTAGAAAGAATCTACCATTAAGATGCTATTTTAAGACTGTATGACCAATAGTTATGAGGCCTTACAATAAAGTGACGGTTAAATGTGCAAAAACATGGTGAATAAGAATAAAACATTATGGTCACGTTTAGTTATTAGAAATGTAATACGACATTTTGAGTTTCTGTTATGTCATAGCATATGACATATTGTAATCGTATTATGCGTCCAAAATCAAAGTTTGAGAAAAAGTTACCTAACAATTAATGATTCTCAGACATTCCTAGTTGCGAACGCCCAATCTTTTCCCCCTTTTTTGCTGAACCACTATTTACATCTTATTTACATAAATATAGATCAAATAAGAATTATTGTGTATACATTTATACGTACATGAATTGTACAATGTATATGCATTCATCGTAGTAAATAATGTGTATCAAATGGAATCAAGAACATATTAGCAGACAAGCGTTGTTATCATCCCTCGGAAAACCAGAACAATACCAGTCTCTAGTCATAAGTTAGTTTTAAAATAAATAATAAAAACAGCAGAAGGAAAAAAACAAAAACAATTGTCTGTACATCTTGACCGAAAAAAAATATTCTTCATAATAATTCTAATAATTCAGCTACATCGTAAACATTTAAACTTCCATCTTAACTTTCAAGAGGCACCTACATGTGTTTCAAATGAATATAACAAAGCCATGCTGCATTTGAAAATGTGAGATTTTACATAAACTTATGAAACATAAATAACTTCGTAAACTATAACCTTAACTTGCTTACACGTATGAATAATATGTAGTACATCATTTGTAGATGTCAGCAGTGGGGCCCGACAGAGTTCATATTGTTCACCTAAGAAATGATATTTCGAATGACCTAGTTTTCATATAGAACAGTTCAATTCTTCAAACATATGTTTAAATATGTGAAAATGATGGATACTTATTACTATATCCATAGTAGAACATGCAATATGTTCACATGGTAATAACACAGATCAGGAAGGAATTACTCATAGTTTATTCCCCAGAGGAAATTGTTTTCATTTTAGGTCTAGGCAGTTTCTTTATATATTCCTGTAGAGGTGCCTGGATTTTCCATTTAAGAGAGGGTGGAAAGTTGGCATAAAGAAGGTTATCATGCGATTCAATATGGCGTCNTTACTTAAAAAATAAAATAATTCTTCTCATTAACCGCAAGGGCCATGGGTTAAATATTTAGTGTTTACAATCGTATAGCGGTCCTCTACTTACTATGTTTAAATAGTTGGTCGGTGTTTCAGTTTTAGTTAGTTTAATATTTAAGAGGTGACCGCTTTTAGTGTAGTTCTAATGAAATACAATTGTATTTAAAAAATAAATCCGACACATTCTGCAAAGAATAACACAATGTGTCTTGATAAGATTTTTTTTTTATTTTTGTTTTTTGCCAGTTGCTATGATGTTGAACATTGATGTAAAATGTAAATAAAATCTACAAGTACTCACGAATGGTATAACAATCAAAGAATATTGTTTATAGCCCTTTAAATATACCGGCAAATACTGACATGTTTTTGTTTTTGTTTTAAAAAACTCAATAAACCTTACGAATATGTTTGTGTTTGATTAAAAAGTGTATACATATATTATAAAAGAGTGGGTTGTAACCAACGTTACACAATAACAAACAACTTGAGTGGTTTCAGCGCTTTAATTAAGACAACACAAGGACACTTACTAAAGGGGAGACTACTGTAGTAGTAAATAGCAGGAAGACAAGAGGCATAAGATCGATGTATACATAAGTGAGATGTAAATCAACGTTGAGCTTCGACACTTCAGGTTTGTTTGAATTTATTTGTATTACCATCACTATCGGTTGTAACTGTAACTTTTGGTGTTATTTCAGTTTTAACTACTGTGTTTATAGTTAGTAGGAATTCCCATGGAAAGTATGCATTTTCTGAAAATGATCTTGTGACTTGATATCCGAACAGGGGTTTTTATCAAAAGTGTTTACTAGTCCCTACGCATAAACCAGCTGTAACGATGCGATTTTGATTGCGGATTGAAAAGTTAACACAGCTTAGTTCACTTTTATTCAAATACATAAACTGACAATTAGGGTTGAAATTAATACTGATGTTATTGTCGCCCTACATTTACAACAGCTCTTACCCACAGGAGGGAAGCCCATATATATATTTTTTTTTATAAATGCTATAATAGAGACAAGGAGTTCAACTTCGTTTACCGTAAAACTATACCATCTTTACTGTAAACCATGTTACTCGAACAATTTTAACGAATCAACTACACACCGGTTGTTTTCGAATGCTAATAAAATAATTTACCAGGAAAAATTAACATCAGTACCATTGATCCAGCAGTATTTCGATACAAGCCCTCAGAAGTCGACCCATTTCCCAAATCGTGTTTGGTCGGACACAAGTGTGTCCACATAGTGATTTTTCCATGTCGATCACTTTAAAGAGCTAAAACTCAATAACCAAGTCATTAAACGGTAGATAAACAGCACCTGTATGCACATTAAACATTTTTCAATCGGTTACAATACCTATTGTTATCGAAAAAGTATGGTAAATACCATTTTATCGCGTCTTTCGATTCGCAAGTACAAAATCTAAACAGAACAATTCTATTTTGACTCTGGGAAACCCTTTGATGACGTCAGAGATTTTTTAAACACAAAATACGATTGATCAGTTTTCATCAATTTCTCACTC
The DNA here is from genome assembly GCA_007657795.1 of Dreissena rostriformis. Classification (NCBI taxonomy): domain Eukaryota; kingdom Metazoa; phylum Mollusca; class Bivalvia; order Myida; family Dreissenidae; genus Dreissena; species Dreissena rostriformis. The sequence continues at coordinate 33,024 of VMBQ01008901.1, forward strand.
ACCTTTTTACGGAGATCCTCGGAAAATTCCGCCCAACCAATAAAAAGACCCGTAGCAAACGCATACGAAAACATTGCTTTATCGTATGACGTCAGAGGATTCCAATACTTCCTTCAAAAATTAAACCTCTTTGTTGTTTATTTACAAATCGTAGTGAAAAACACTTTTGATGGTGTGTGAATGACTATAAAATGTATTGTTATCGATTCATTAATGTTTATTGAACGGGAAATAACCGTTTAAATGACGAACAGTCATGTAATCTTTGCGTTTCTGCTGTTTTACACGATCGGAAATTGAAGCTTATTTGGACACACTTGTGTCCGACCAAAAATTGTACCGTGAGTGTCAACTTCTGAGGGCTGGTATCGAAATACTGCTGGATCAATGGTACTGATGTTAATTTTTCCTAATAAATTATAATGCCCCCTTCGAAGAAGAGGGGGTATATTGTTTTGCTGGATATAGGTCGGTGGGTCGGTCTGTCGGTCTGGCGGTCGGTCGGTCTGTGTGTCAGTCGGTAGACCAGTTTGTTTCCGATCAATAACTTTTGAACGGATTGACCGATTGGCTTGATACTTTATATGTGCATTCGCCTTGGACTGTAGATGACCCCTATTGAAATTGGGGTTACTAGGTCAAAGGTCAAGGTCACTGTCACAATAAGTGTGAAAATCAAGGCACTGTTTTGGGGGCATATGTCTCCGACCGCGGAACTCTAGTTTTATTAGCTTTCGAAAATAACCGGTGTGTAGTTGATTCGTAAAAAAAATGTCCGAGTTACATGGTTTACAGTAAAGATGGTCTAGTTTTACGGCAAACGAAGTTGAACTCCTTGTCTCTTTTATAGCATATATAAAACAAATAAAAATATATGTGCTTCCCTCCTGTGCTATAAGCAGATTTCCCATTTGTTATTTGAGATTAACTCGTTCGTGGAATGCGGTCATATACTACTTCATACTAGTTCATGAATTGTCAGGCAAATTTCACAAATTAAAAATGTCAGATAATAATTAGATCTGCCAGAGTAAATGAACATATCTTAAATCAGACCAGTGTATGTAGATCATTCATATCGAAAGTAGATCTAGTTTACCTATGCTGGGTAACTAAAATAAGATTAATGCATTTTAAATTGTTGCATGACTTATTTAAATACATTTTACTTCAAGGAAAGTATTTTGAATAAAAGTAATAAAAGTTATTATACATGTTTACTTATAACTTAGTCTTAATATGTCGTACAACACGACCAGAATTTAACTATAAATTCACACTGAACAGTAAATTTATAATTATTAATTTTCGATTGAATTAAGTTTTTGGCTTAATGATTCTGCCTTACGCTTATTAAACACATTCGCATGCTATTTTAAGAAGCTAACTCTAAATTTAGAGATTTATTTCTCACAGCTAGGTTGGAAAGTAAAGTAAACATGCAAAGATTCGTTTACACATTTATAACAGGAAATATAACTTCGACCAACTTTTATGTTAATTATCTTTTTCCTCTTCAGTTGAAAAAAAAATCTACCTTTTTTTATCATTTAAACAAAAACTATAAGAACTGTTAATTGTAATAGGCAGACGTGACGCGCTCATAAGTAATTATGCCCCCCTTCGAAGAAGTATTGTTTTGCTGGATGAAGGTCGGTCGGTCGGTCTGTCGGTCTGTGTGTCTGTCGGTAGACCAGTACGTTTCCGATCAATAACTTGTGAACGGATTGACCGATTGGCTTGATACTTCACATAAGCATTGGCCTTGGGCAATAGATGACCCCTATTGAAATTGGGTCACTAGGTCAAAGGTCAAGGTCACAGTCACAAAAAGTGTGAAAATCGTTTCCGATCATTAACTCGTCAACCAATAGACCGATTGACTTAATACTTCACCTGTGCATTGGCCTCGGACAGTAGATGACCCATATTGAAATTGGGGTCACTAGGTCAAAGGACAAGGTCACTGTCAAAATAAGTGTGAAAATCGTTTCCAATCAATTACTCGTCAAACAATTTACCGATTGACTTGATACTTAACATGTCAAGGTCACTGTCACAATAAGTGTGAAAATCAAGGCCCTGTTTGGGGGCATATGTCTTCGAGAACTCTTTGTGTATTCATTATTTCGACATATGCATTTAACAATGGTGGCCCAAAGTGGCATTAATGAGACATATCAAAGCACCCGGGCCTATAGGTCAACAACATTATTATCTGAATTATAGCTCTGTTAAATAATACACGTTATATACAAATTAATTGACATAATAGTTAATAGACATTCAGCAGGTTATCCGATTAACCGGTTAACCTTCTGAACGATCGGTTAAGCTGTAATTATTTTATAATAAAGGTTAACCTGAAACTTTGTTATAAATAATTTAGTACATTTTTCATGGAATAAATTATACACTCATTTCTAGCGCTCGATATACTGCCAATTACAGATATTGCCTACTTCAAACAACGTGACATGACGACGACTGGAATCAATAATGTATCAATAAACAAAGTAAAACCGCAATTAACCTGGGCCCGGTTGCTCAAAGCATCGTTAAGATAACATTACCGTTAAGCATTACCTCTGTTAAGTACCCTAACGCAGCGTTATGTAATCAGCCGTTAACTTCATGTTGCTCAACAAGTTTTAACGATATCGTTTATTTACGTCCATATTAAATCCCACAATCCATTACAAATTTCCACTTCCTGTTCCTGTTATCCAATGCCAAAAGGGCATCCACAGCAGACACATCTTCGCCTGAATTAAGGAAGAAAAGAAACATTAACTTCAGCAGTTCAGAAATCTTAAAACTTGAAGAGCTTGTAAAGGATGAGAAAACTTTTTTTTTTATACTAACAAATACATTTTCCAACACTTTGAACAATAAAATGAAAAAAGATATGTGGACAAAGATTGCAGAAGAGATTTCTGCTCAAGGAATTTCAGTAAGAACTGCAGATGAATGCAGCAATAAATGGCAAAACTTAAAGCGAGAAAGTAAGGCTGCAGTCACGAGTGAAAAATTAG
>VMBQ01008902.1:3065-33893 GCA_007657795.1 Dreissena rostriformis
AAAAACCCACTATGTTGGTTTAAAGCGAGTTAAACCAAGATTTAACTAAGAAAAAACCAAGTCGGTAAGCTAAAAAACCAAGTCGGTAAGCTAAAAGCGTGTCTGAAAAACTCGCTTTTAGCACTGTGCAAATACCGCAGACTTAATTAAACACAGCTGATGAAAACTCACTTTAAACCCACTATGTTTGCTGTAAGCGAGTTAAACCAAGATTTAACTCAGATAAAACCAAGTCTGTAAGCAAAAAGCGTGTTTAAAAGACTCGCCGTTAGCTTGGTGCCAATACCACAGGATTAAAGGGACTGTACACCACGAATGACGAAAAAAGAAAAGTTCTAAAATACTAACCAAAATGTAAATTTTTCTAAGTATAAAAAGGGCACATAATTCTGTCAAAATGCAAGCCAAAGTTATCTTACTTTGCCTGCTCAGTCCCCTCATGATAGTAATTAAGTGTACCAAGTTTGAATGCAATAGATGATGAGAAAGTGAAAAGTGGACCTAAACACAAAACTTTACCGGACGCAGTCGCCGACGCTCAGGTGATGACAATAGCTCATAATATTTTTTCAAAAAATAGATGAGCTAAAAATGTCCTTGCTAAATTCAATGGAATAAAATAATGACGGTTGCCCCAAAACTTGCTTTGAAAATAAACGTTTATTGGAAACATATCTGGCATTCATGACTTCAATCTTTCCTTTATAGTTCAAACTAAGAAACATAAAAAACGGGATAATAAATTATTAAATACAAGGTAAACCCACATTAAACCCACAAATAAATAGAAAACACGAAAACTGAATTTATTGAGTAACAGCCTTTTTTATATTTTTTATTAATAACAGTGACCATGACTTGTACTACATGCACGTAAGCTATCTTCACACAAGTCAATATTTCCGTTTTACATCTCCATCAAACCTACATGTATTGTCCCGAAACCTATTTTATAAATTTTTGAGAACAGTGACTTTGAAAGGGACACGACACGACCCAAATACAACCCAAAGCTATATCTCCATGTTTCACTTTTACAAAACGAACACATGTATGACACTTTTCTCTCCCTTTAATTGTAAGCTGTGCAGGCCTAGTATCATTTTAATCATCATAATGTCTCTTTCGAAAATTGCATTTAAAAGGCATGCAATGGTACTTATAAGAAAATGCTTTCATGTCTTAATTCATACACAGGCATAAAACATTGTCTCGTCAGTGAAATTTCGACAAAGCCTTTAACCAAATTAAGAGACTTAAAAAATGTGCCATTCTAACCTGGTTTCGTAGGATATGCACCAATATATTGCTTGCAAACACATACTAAACGAGAAAACCTATATGGCAAATATATAAAGATAATAAAGATAGTCATTAGCTTTTTCAAATAAAACTTCTTTCTACATATAATGCACGTGGAAATATGGTCATGTAAGATTAAAATTAATTTATGTAACATGTTTTCATAATGTAAATAACACTAATGCATGGTTTAATATATTGCTATCATATCATGTGCAATTTTTTAAAAAAAGAGGGCCAATGGGCGCTCACCTGGACCGTAAGAAACTTTACTGTTCTAAACAGGAAACTGTCCCAGCACGTAGCAGCCATGCCTTTGGACACAAAACAATCATTTTCGTACTCTGCCAAGATGTCATAAAACACAGTTTAAATGTTAAGAGCCAGTTTAATGATACGTGGGCCAAATCTATGACAAATTGAGTTCAAATGGTTTGAGTGTAATCTATGACAAATTGAGTTCAAATGGTTTGAGTGTAATAAAGAAAAAATCACAGAATCAATGGTCAAGTTTTCAATGTAGCGCAATCATCTCTAACCCAGCTGAGAAGTCATTACAACAAATGATCTGAGCAATTTAATGAAGTGTGCAATAAGGACTGGAAGACAATGGAACTTGTGTGAATGGCAGAGCGATTAACAACCTACGTTTTGCTGACGACATCGGTCTCATATCTGAATTTCGCAGTAACGCACATCTCCGCCTGGATAGAGTAGATAGCGTCAGCGCAAGGTACGGGCAAGAGATAATCGACACCAAAACCGAGTGTGTGCTACTGAGTTTGAAATCTGAGCAAACAGTGAAGAGTTTATTAGAGGGAATGCTGCCCAGAGAAAAGAAACTACAACATACAGACAGCTTCAAGAATCTCGAATCGACCTTTACCACAACATGTGACAGAGCGAAAGACATCAGAGTGGGAATAACCATAGCGTTAAGCTCAATGAGCGACTTGGACAGCATCTGGAAGAACAAAAAAAAAATAACTAGAAAACAAAAATGAGACTGTACAATGCCTTCATAGTCCCGATTGCCCTGTACGGATGCGAAACTTGGACTCTTATGAAAGCTGAAGAAAGGCAACTGCTAGTGTTCGAGATGTCATCACTCCGAAAGATACTTCGCATCATGGACAATATGAGAAATGATGACATCAGAAAGGCCCTCAACCAGAACGAAACCATAGTGCAAAGAGTGCATGTCCAACAACACCAGTGGCTCGGAAATGTACTCCGGATGGACAAGAACAGGAGCGCAAACATGACACTACACGCAAGAGTGGACGGGACAACTAAGAGGGGACGCCCAAGATTAAAATGGGTGTCGGCAGTTTCTCAAAATACGATGAGAATCCGCATCATCCTATCATGGGCGGTCCAAGACAAGAACCGATGGCGTTTATTGTCGAATCATGTGAAAGCCCACATCGACAAGCCATAACACTGAAATATGGCGAAGAAGAAAAAGAAGTGAAACTAAATATGACTTTCAGAGTGTTAAATGTGTTGTTTTTTTTGTACTGACCAAGTTTCAGGAAGATTAGACATGAAATGTGAAGATTTGGCTTTAAGTTTGGTCGTAATCGTGTTCACAAGCTTGTTTTGTTCAATTTGACTAAGTGACCTTGTTTGTTTTAACCCACGTTACACAGTTTAAAACTGGGCCAAGATAACATCAAGTTTATTGTTGATTTGGCAAACACAATGGTCTTAAGAGCGTTCACAAGAGAATGTTGTTCACTATATTTCACTACATAATTAGTATATAACCCGTATACGACCCTAAGAAGTGGTCAGATTTGAACTCAACGAACATCATTTTAACAAACTTTATAGAGAACAGCAATCTAATGTCACAGACAAAATAACAAAAAAGTGCGCTTTATCGTTTCATATAAAAAAAGGATTAATGGTATATAAATCAATATAAACTATTTTCCGCCAAACACCAGCCAAGGCAAGGTTTGACACAAGAGACATAATAAGAACAGATTTAATTGAGGAACACCTTATGATGTTACATGACATATATTAGACCTCTTGGTTATTAATTACAAAGAAGAAGTTAAAAGATATTTGATTGTATAAGTTTATTATATAATGTTAAACACAAAATAGATATTAGAAGTTTAAATTTATAAAAAAAACTGTTTTTATCTCTTGTTACCTACAAATGCACCAATTCAGAACCATTTGAACAACTTTGTACGAGGATCATTTAAGGACACTTTCTGTGGAGTCTCTTGAAAATCTGCACAGTGGTTAAGGAAAAGATATCTTTTGACACAGAACAAGTTTCACTCTTTTCTGATATATTTCGCCTTAATAGGCTTTTTGAAAGCTTGTTTTTACAAATTGACTACATTTTCTTTATGTTACTCAACAAAACAATTGTATAATGACGTCAAAAAACAAATAAACAAGAAATGACGTCATGACGTCAAACGGCCGCGACGCAAATTAGCGCCAAAATCTTTTGAATTAAACGTTAACGCGGGACCGACGATGCCAGACGCAAGACGAACAAAAGGTGAGCTAACCCATAAAACAACGATCAGTCTTAAGTCATTATTATAACAGCTATCAAAGTCCCATCACAAACAGTTTTACAAGAATCAAATTCACATTTTGAAAGTGCATGGCTGCGATAAATGAAAATTTATGTAATTTGCATCAAGTTGTTACGTTACTGGCAATGTCCGTGTTAACCTTTTCAGACTACTTTTTTTGAAACAACCAACTTAGTGATCTGTCTGATGCACATTCTGTTTCGTTTTTTGCATCCTCCAACAATATAAAAAATATTCTTTATTTCATTTCGACAGCGAATAACATACCCGCCCAGGGCTGCTAAACGTAGAATTAGATTGGTATGGCTTAATAAAACACGACACGTTATGTACAGCCATTTTTTGGTTCTTTTGTTATTTTGTATAAGTGGAAGAATTTTTAGTCTTACAACTCATTGAAAGATTAGTCCTCAAACGGCTGTACTTCTGCTTCACGCATATTTAGAGTAATATTATTGGACTTGGTCAGCGACTGTCTTAAATGACTCGAATCATAATGAAAACATTTTATTTCAAATGAAGATATTGAGATATGTTTTTTTAACGAAAACGTGAACCAAACATTTTCAGCACAAAATGTGCTTCATTCTTCTAAATTGCTTGTAAAGGTATGGGTTGAAGTTGGTCTTGCAAATCAAACATTTAAATATCAAACAACGATTCCGAACACACGTTTGATGATTCCATAAAATATATTTACCGTGTAGTAGAAATGAAGATAAGAGCTGTTAGTAGCAAACACCGACAAATATGTAAGGAAAGTATGGCCAATGTTTGCGAGTGAATTCAAGTTAAGGATTCTATATCTCTTGAAATGCATTGTAGCATAATAAGCATATCCTTTTTGTACGAACAAAAGTGTCAGTTTGAGGTTTGTATACAACAATTCTTTACCGCTGCTATTCTGATAATTAAAAATGTATTAAGTTTAAAATTGACATGTGCCTTTTATATAGGTTCATAACATGAGTTTCAGCGAGGTAAATTACAACTGATAGAAATGTGTATCGCCAGTTATGGCTATTCCATGACGCACACTAGCGATTCATGTGTATTATCAGTTTGAAGATTGCTTTCCTAATCCTTAATCAAAATTAAATTAAATTTTTATTATTATATGATATTTCATAATGTTTCATACCATGTTTTTATATTGCTTTGATAGAATCTTAATTTATCACAAGTTGAATATAACAAACGCGCAAAACAGTTTCTGATCGGAACAGTGAAACGCCGCCCTCTTAACCCGAATTTTACAAAATAGAATGAAGGCTTTGTTTTTGTTAAAGAAGTCCCCAAAACGCCGTCTTTTTCTTACTTTTTCGTGATATGAAATCGAATATGAACATTTGACACATTACATTGGTAATTTTCAAGCACCAATGTTATCGCAAGGAAGAAAAAACAACAACCAAAGTCTAAACATACTTATATTCATACTTATATAACAAACGTACATGTGAAATCAATAATAACAGCTATTCCGGTAACTATAGCCAAAACGCATCACACTAAACTTTGTTTGAGTTTAATATAGTACATCACGTGCTGTGTAACTAAAAGTATTCAATGTAGTGAACACGATATCCCGAAATGAATTTCAGATGTTTTCTGCCATAAAAGTACACGAGCAACCACAAACCAATTACTTCTAGTAATCAAGTGATGCCACAGAGGACGTATCAGCCACATGTAAATCAAAACAGTGGGCTGCAATGAAGTTCTATCTTCACGGAATAAAAAAAATCATTAACAAAAACTGTTATCACTCGTAAGCAACAATGATAAAAATTTGACAAAACAAAATAAAACATCTAGTACGTAAACATATTATGTTCACAAACATATTAATGAGCCGGTAAATAGGCATAGCGTTTATACGATTATGAATGCATACCTTTTGCCTATTAAAATAACAATGGAATGTAAACTTTACGCTTCGTGTGTAACCTAAATATAGTGTCATTAGAAAGAAACTAAAACAAGGTAACACGTAATACATAACAGGATGAAATAATTTTAAGAAAAAGATTTGTTACCTGTAATTTTCGCCTTAAGATGAATTCCTTGCTCCATTTTCGCATTTCAACGCAGTTATTCGTCCGTGGCTCAAGACCGGTAATCAACTCAATAAGTACTAAAAACACAATTTCAGAAATACGTATTCAACAATTATTTTTTGAAATAAAAATATTGCCAATCGCAATTATTTAACACAGCTTTAATAGCGACAAGTATTTAAAAGCATTTACGTGCATGGCATTTTCAATAATGTACAGAAAGTAGAGAACTGTATGCATAATACATATCGAGACTTAGTTGGGACGTTGACTTTTTAAGACATGTTGCCTTTCCTAGAATATTTATGTCACACATGAAATACATCAAATTTATGTTAACGGTGTCTGTTTATACAATTCTATCTGTTTTTAATATGTGTATTCTTTGTAAAAACAACTCCCTTGTTTTCCTTCTGTTTTGATATATTAAAACTAATAACATTTAAAATAAATAATATCCGATTCACACAATTAAGTTTGTGTACTAAAGGTCAAAATTTGATATTTGATATCAAAACATTAACGTTTTAATAACTTTTATAAATAAGTTGTAATTGAAACGCTTGGAAACAACCATGTCTGTTTTTAAGGGAACACGAGCACTAAAATTTAATAAAACATGAGTTCCGCGGTTGGAGACATATGCCCCCAAAACATGGCCTTGATTTTCACACTTATTGTGACAGTGACATTGACCTAGTGACCCAAATTGCAATAATAGGGAATATCTTCTGTCCAAGAACAATGCAAATGTGAAGTATTAAGTCAATCGATCAATTGTTTGACGAGTTATTGATCGGAAACGATGTTCACACTTATTGTGACAGTGACCTTGACCTTTGACCTAGTGACCCCAATTTTGATAGGGGTCATCTACTGTCCAAGGTAAATGCACATGTGAAGTATCAAGCCAATCGGTAAATTCGTTGACGAGTTATTGATCGGAAACGATTTTCACACTTATTGTGAAAGTGATCTTTGACCTAGTGACCCCAATTTCAATAGGGGTCATCTATTGTCCAAGGCCAATGCACATGTGAAGTATTAAGCCAATCGGTCAATCCGTTCCCAAGTTATTAATCGGAAACGAACTGGGGCATAACAAAATAATGTTATAGGATATATGACGCTGACACGAACTGGAGGTTCAACAGGTTAACCTAAAATTATTACATATGTTTACTATAAATAGTAACACAATGACGTCGTAAGCGGGCCATTTTNAAATAAATAATATCCGATTCACACAATTAAGTTTGTGTGCTAAAGGTGAAATTTTGATATTTGATATCAAAACATTAACGTTTTAATAACTTTTTATAAATAAGTTGTAATTGAAACGCTTGGAAACAACCATGTCTGTTTTTAAGGGGACACGAGCACTAAAATTTAATAAAACATGAGTTCCGTGGTTGGAGACATATGCCCCCAAAACATGGCCTTGATTTTCACACTTATTGTGACAGTGACCTTGACCTAGTGACCCAAATTTCAATAATAGGGAATATCTACTGTCCAACAACAATGCAAATGTGAAGTATTAAGTCAATCGATCAATTGGTTGACGAGTTATTGATTGGAAACGATGTTCACACTTATTGTAACAGTGACCTTGACCTTTGACCTAGTGACCCCAATTTCAATAGGGGCCATATACTGTCCAAGGCAAATGCACATGTGAAGTATCAAGCCAATCGGTAAATTCGTTGACAAGTTATTGATCGGAAACGATTTTCACACTTATTGTGAAACTGATCTTTGACCTAGTGACCCCAATTTCAATAGAGGTCATCTATTGTCCAAGGCCAATGCACATGTGAAGTATCAAGCCAATCGGTCAATCCGTTCCCAAGTTATTAATCGGAAACGAACTGGGGCATAAAAAAAATAATGTTATAGGATATATGACGCTGACACGAACTTGAGGTTCAACAGGTTAACCTAAAGTTATTACATATCGTTACTATAAATAGTAACACAATGACGTCGTAAGCGGGCCATTTTTCATATCTGGCGGGCCAATATGATTATATCGACTAGAAGTAACAGGTCGTTTTTTATCTCTGAAAAGAACGGATCGCGCGGCTTATGAAGAACAAAATGGCGTTCCACATTCAGTCTTAGCCGACGGTGATGAATAAAATTAAGCCATAAATCTTCGAAAGAATCGAAAATAATGATAACAAGCATATTCGTTAAATTGATATCCCCGTCAAACTAGAGCTTTGTCACAGAAAAAAAGCATTTTTTCAAGATACAAAGGGCCATAACTCCGTTATTAACAGATGGTGTACAATGCCATTTGGCGTGCATCAAATTCTCATCCATATATATACTCATACCGAGTTTAAATGCAATCCGCCAAAGCACTTTCAAGATATGGCTCCGGACACAAAAGTGCCGGACGGACGCACGAAAGGACTGACGGACGGACAACGCCAAAATAATATCCCTTCGCCTTTAGAGGGGGATAATAAAGCGTAGCTAGCACACAACTTAAATACTTAAAATATCGATTGCTACTGAAACCGTACCGACGATTAGATTATTGACACTCTTTGAGATTTAACAGGAGTCATCAAAACTCAGAATTAAGTAAACAACACCTATAATGAAAACTTAAATCTAATGCTTATAACAATTAATTACAACGATATGCACTTCCATTTTTTGTTCTTCCATTGTAATTTATTTTAAACCACACTGTTTGTTGGAAACGTTTGTATTGAATGCTTACCATTCTGACCAACAATTTAAGAAATCGAATGACTGGTCGGAGCGATTAATTATATTTCTATCGAAGTTTCCAATTATGCATGACAAACTCACAATCCAAAATACGTTTAGGATTTGTTCGATACTTTTTTAAATAATTATTTAAATGTTAAATAAACAACCACGACCAAATTGTCGTCTTTAAAATACAGAGAGTCTAGCTTAAACTGGTGTGTTTCGTCACAGAAATTATGTCATACAAGATACATCAGCAAAAGCGTTATCAATTTAATAAAAATAAAAGTACGGAAGACTGATGGGTAATACATTTTAGTGAAGACACAAGATAGGATGATATGTTATCTAACCGATTTCATACGGCAGAGTTAGGCCGGACGTCTTTAATCGGTCCTAGCCGCATAACGTTATTTCAGTTCTGCCGTGTGTTATTGTCTAAGTATGACATCAGAAAGATTGACTGGCGACTTCTGAACATATATCAATGACAAACACTAAAGCAAATTTTCACGAAAATAATTCAAAAGGCGAATGCGATATGAAGAGGAAACGAAATTGCATGAAGCTCACACTTTTGACGTTTAATTGTGACCTTGATTTTGCGCCAAGGTATTGATTATTCCTTACGTACATTAGTTCAATGCCTAGAACATTTGACCCCATTTACACAAACTCGAGGCTCGAATATTTAACAATAAAAAATGTTGACCTCGACAAGCGCAACTCATCCATGTCTGCTGTACATTGCACAATTATCGTTCTTATCGTTATGAAATAGAATAGACACTGATATTTTTCGGACAATAGGCTAATCATTCGAAGAAAAGCTTGATATTGAAATGGTTTAGGAGTAAACATTATTGTTCAAGAAACAATATTTACCAACGCCGTAGCTATGATAATCATAATGTTCTGTGAGCTGATTCTGTTTAGAAGTAGGGTAGTAGCCTTTGGTTCCCCAAATCGAAGATGACAATGTGGTTTCATATCCATCCTTCAGCTCCCGCGAAAGCCCGAAATCAATCAGCCTTGCATTACAATGGGTGTCCAAAACAATGTTCTTGGATTTAATGTCCAGATGCAGTATTTTCCCTCTGTTTATTATGAAAGAAGATTTATTGTAAAATCGGTTAACACGTATAACACAAGTTTATGCAAAAAATAGTGTTCGTCAAACAGTTTCGACAATAAATGGCTACACATTTGAGAACAGTCATCTAAAAACACTTTAAAAGAACTGCACAATAACAGTTAACATTAATTAACATGTGAAAAAAAATCATTAAAACATGCAATTTATTGAAGGGGTTCAAAGAATATTTTAAAGAAATACACTATGATGCAAAGGTTGCATACAGGCTGCTTCGTTGTGGTTGATATTTATGACAAAATAAAAGAAAAATAAAGAAAGCAGACATAGTTTGGGTTATAACGAGAGTAAATTAGGTGAGCGTTTAACACAACGATGCTTGACATATGCCGTTAAAGCGAAGCTTTAACTTATTTTTTTGAATGTGTTTTCTTCAGAAAATGCTTTTGGGGTTAAATATAAAATCAAGATGACTTTCACACGTAGCCCGGGATTAAAAAACAAAGACAAAAAGAGCTAAATCGGTAAGGACTTGTTTCACACACAAAAATCAGACAAAAAGATATTGTCTAGACCAGATAAAGGGTAAGCCGAAGCCGACACCAAAAACAAAACACTAACAAGTAACAACATTAAATAAAAAAAAAAGAAACTCTAGACAACAGAACGTACCTAAATGGGTTACCAGTATGCATATAGTTTATAGCACAAGCAATATGATACATGATTTTAACTCTTGTTTTCCAATCCATTCTAATGGCCTGAATGTCCTTTTTCATCACGTGAGCTGTGTCTGTTTTAATTGCTTGAAACAGGTCGCCATTTTGAAAGTATGGCGAAAGAAAATAGTGTTTCCTGAAAAATATTCATAATATAAACGAAGTAGTGTTGCAACTATAAAGGTAAGGTTATGAAAACTAATTGTATAAAACACTTGAAATTTACACACTGACACGGACGCTTCTGTCTATGCAGCATTCAATGCACCTCTTCATGAAACCTGATCATTTAGCAAATACAAAATCTCATACATTACCTCATTTGCTTGTTGTGGAAAGTGTTCATCAACAATTTAATAGAACAGAAAAATAGTGCGTTGTCAGCAAAAAAGATCTTGATCATCTACTTCATTCTGAGAGTTCTAAACCAATAAGCTAATCGTACATATTATTTGCACAGACATTTATCATAAATATCTGGATTATTTAAATTATTTATGTTAGGACATACAAATAAGAGCGTTATACTAAAATAGATATATTAACTTACGCGTTACTGAGGTCATCCAAATATGCCAATAGTGGAACAATCCCAAAGTGCATCAAGCGTGATGCATTTTTTTCCTAAAATAATGTTAAAGATCGTGACAAAAACAAATGTTTATAGTAAAATTCATTTTAATAATTAAAAACTTACCTGTTATCTTATAGCTAATCATTCCGTAAGGTTTGTTATTCATCCGGAATTTCTGGAGAGCGGCCACCATTAAAGCCCGGATTTAGATTCTAGGTCGGAACGGTCACACAGTGCAATGCAACCTCGTCACTAAAAACGGTGCTACCATAATTCATTCTTCTTCCAATATATTTACAAATATTAGGCGAAGAGCTGGGTGGGAGGTGGGACTCACCGATAGCAGGTAAGTATTTAATAATTAAAATGAATTTTACTATAAAAAATTGTTTTAATAGCATAAATACGTTACCTGCTATCTTATAGCTGATTTTGCAGCTGCGGCGGGAAGGTTCGCGTATAGCTCCCCAATACCCATCCGAGCAGAACCCATATACAGGGTTATCAGCTAATGATAGCAGAACCCATATCAAGGGTTATCAGCTTATCTTCGTTAGTACGGTATTGACATGACTTCTCGGATAAGAGTAAGTATGTCAATTTCGTAGAAGACACCGCCGTTTGTGGACCCACAAGGGGGCCCAACAAATAACAGTAGTCTTGTAGGCACTCAAGAGAACGAAGATAAAAGGAGGGGAAGGTGGTCGGCATCCTCCAGAAAGCATATAGGAGCGAGTCAGACAGTAGGCTGTAATAATTATACGCCCACGAAGATGACAGAGCTCGTAATTCATGCGGTCTGCTCTTAAAAAGGGATGAATCCCTAGATGAGAGAGAAGAGTAAGCCTTTAGTATTTGAGGCTACCCAACGAGAAATAGAAGCCGAAGACACATCGCCCCCCCCCCTTTTTAAGGGAATGAAGAGTATCTTTCGAGAATATCGAATGGACTTAACTCTACTGATGTAGAACTTCAAAGCCCTGAATGGGCAGAGGAGTCTATCTTCATCTTCATGTCCACAAGTTCTAGAAAGACTTGGGACCTTGAAGGGTTAGAAGCCATATAGGAGAGTTGATATTAGCAAGGAATCCCGGCTGACACAACAAATGGCCTTCTACGACAGAAAGAGCATGAATTTCACTTCTCAGTTTGACTGAAGCCATAGTAAGAAGGAAAACGGTCTTCCAGGTTAGGAACTGTTAAGAAGCCTGATGAAAGGGTTCATAGGAAGCCTAGTAAGCTAACAATGAACGCAAACCAAATCCCATTTAGGGGTAAGGGAACGTTGAAGTTCCATGGCTATGATCAGTTCCGAATTGGCTGGGTCATCACAGACTTGTGATGAATACGAAAAGCCAAGGTATGCGAAAGCATAGATCTGTATCCTTTGATGGAGCTAAGAGAAAGTTTCTTATCATCAAAGAGATAGATTGAAAAAATCCCTTATGCGTCTAGCAGAGGGATTGAGGGATCAATATGCCCTCGAATACACCAGTCAGAGAAGAGCTTCCAGAGAGCTCGTAGACTGTTCTGGTGGACTTTCTCATTGCAGAGGCAACAAGGGTTGAAGCCCTAACAGAAAAAAACGTTTCTTCCGTAGGGATGCCAGATAACGGCCAGACGTGTAGTGGAACATGTCTGGATCCGCATGAAGTCTGTCTCTATGAGATAGGAGATCTGACCTGTTATGAAGTTTCCTGGGACAGTCGACCAGTAGACTAAGAAGGTCGTTGAACCAGAATCTCCTGGGCCACCAAGGAGGATCTGACAAGAGCTCACCCTGATTTCTCCAAGATTTGGGGAATAATAATTGGTGAGGGATGAGGAGCAAGCGTCCAGTTGGTCCCAAGCGAACGAAAGAGCGTCTACCGCCCACGCTGCTGGATCGTTAACTGGACTCACGTACAGAGGAAGTATGTGGTTGTCTCTGGCCGAAAACAGGTCGACCATTAGATAACCGAACGTGAGAAAAATCTGGTTGACCACTTCCTGATTAAGTGTCCAATCCGACGGAAGGAACTGGTGTTTGCGAGACAAACCGTCCGCCAGGGCGTTGAGACGACCTGGTATGCTAGGACGAGATAGAGATGTTGAGGCTCTTTCAAAGAACGAGTTAGTTCCTTGTTTCCAGACACAGGGAGTGGGAGTGTGTTCACCTGTGTGCCTGGATGTAAGCCACGACTGATATGTTGTCTGTTGACACCATCGCACAGGAGTCCCGAAGATGTGATTGGAAATGAGATACAGCTAGAAAAACTGCTCACATTTCGAGATTGTTGATGTGCAGATGAGACTCCTGAGGAGACCACATACCTGAGATATCAGGCTGAGTGGTTCCAGATGAGCGCCACAACCTTCCTTGCTTGCATCTGTATGATATGTAAGGAAGGTTGCGGTGGAAGAAGCGGTACTCCTGCCAAGAGTCTCATAGTCTAGCCACCACTGAAGGTGAGGGACTAAGCACGGAAGGAAGGGAATCTGTGTAAGCAGATTGTCCGGAGACCATTTCCAACAAGCTGAGAGATAGTGCTTAAGAGGACGTAGGAAGAGACGTCCCATCAAAATGCTTAAGAGGACGTAGGAAGAGACGTCCCATCAAAATGACCGGTGACCGGACCGGTCAAAGACCGACCGGTTGCCGGAGACACGTGGTCAAGAACGGATGGGGAAAAGTCACGGCAAGCCGAACTGTCCCACTCCGACCAGAAATAAAAGTCGGTTTGACTAGAAAAGTGTTGAACACTTTTAAGTCTTTGACTGGTCTCCAAGAGCCGCTTTTCTTATGAACCAGGAAAAGGCGACTGTACAATCCTGGAGAATAAGGGTCGTGAACCCTTTCTACCGCCTGTTATTCCAAGAGTCCGAGAATCGAATATGGAATTTGTGGATGCGGTGATAATAGATCTATGGGGGCGCGAGAAAGTGGAGGCTTTTTTTTAATTGAAAAGTGAGTCCTTTTGTAACAAGGGAATAAACCCACGCGTCCGTTGGAGCCATCGATTTGCGAAGTGCAGAAGTATGGCCACGACTGGTACCTCCGGCATCGGAGGTGGCGGCGGTAGAAAAACGGGAGATCCCTAGGAATAACCTTGGGGAGGTCCGCCCTTGCCGGTCGAAGGCTTGAAAGTCTTCTGATTCGGCTTGGGTTTGCCCTTTTTCCAAGAATCCTTACCAGACGACTTCTGATAGGAAGACGGTCTGTTATAGGAAGAAGGCCTCTTGGGGGCCGGATGCAGAATAGAAGAACGAATTTTAGGGATAAAGTTGTTCTTCTTAGCATTCTTGACCGGAGGGGCTGTTAGGGGTTTAGAAGATATACGCTTAAAAGCCCCTTGGCGATGGCCAGAGTTGTTTCTCGCTAAAGAAGCAATGATCTGGTCTTCCCGCTGACCGGTGATATGATTTACCGGTGATCGGACCGGTCATAAGCTGACCAGTATACGGACCGGTCTTAAATGACCGGTTACCGGGCCGGTCAATGACCGGTGCCCGGACTGGTCGTAAGCTTCACCTGTGACTGGACCGGGCAAGACCGACCGGTGGCCTGTGTCAAGTGGTCGATGACGGGTGGGAAAAAGTTGCGGCAAGCGGAACTTTCCCCACTGCGACCAGACGTACAAGAGGTCGACGCGAGACGTCGCCTTGCTAATCCTGCCAGGCTCCCGTCTGCGGGCCACCTGTTCCGTGATAGTGACCGCAGAGTCTGTAGCCAACAGGGAATGGCGGGGGCAAAAGTCATCATCTAGGGTCTCTTACATACGTTCATAGACGTGATGAATAGAGGCCAAATAGTAAAGTTCGGCCTCAACATTAGCCTCCGAGCCCGCTCCAGCAGAACCGTCTGCAAGACCAGTAGTCTGCATGTAGCCGGCGGAGACAGAAGTAGGAATATCAGTGGGTTATCTACTGAATCCAAAATGTATTTGGATTCGAAAGGGTAGCAGCCGGGGGTATACGACTAGGCAACGTAGAAGATACCCGTGGGGCTGAAAAGGTAGCCGTAATTGCGAGGTGAACCCCTGAACCTGGAGTTTGAGAGTTAAACGAACTTGTGTTTGTAGACAATTAAGTCCAGTGGTTGTAGAAGTGGCTGAAACGTGTGTGGAGACCAATTAGTGGACCGACACACGTGGAAGGGAGTCCTGAGATTCCGTCAAGGAATCAGAGGAAGACCGCCAACGGGACCGGGGGTCCGAAAGCGCCTACGTGAGGAGCGGCGATGTTCCTTATCCCTGCGATGCCGAGACACTGTTCGGCAACGCTGGGAATGAGGTCTCCTGGAGAAGCGTCTCCCCGAGCTTTGGCGTTAACGCTTTCGACAGGATCGACGCCGAGAACTGCTCGGATAAGGAGAGCGTGCCCGATGATCACTCCTGTAGATGCGGGCTTGTCGAAGCAGACGATTAGTAATGCGACGACGAGTCAGAGGAGGAGGAATGGCCGGAGACATCTGACGATAAATGTCTACGTCTGTGGCTAGGGGTAGGAACGCGAATGCGCGTGTCAGCGTCTAGCCGGATGTTGTAATCCGGGGAAACAGAGCGTGACACCCGTGCAGCGCCTCCCTCCCTCAAGGCAGGGAATGCATGACCAGTGATATGGCCAGGCAAATCGTAATTATCGGTGACCGGACCGGTCATAAGCTGACCGGTGACCGGACCAGTGATAGACTGACCGGTGACCGGACCGGTCATAGAATGACCGGTGTCCGGACCGGTCAAAGACCGGTGACCGGTGCCCGGTACCCGGACCGGTCATAGAATGACCGGTGACCGGACCGGTCAAAGACTGGTACCCGATGCCCGGACCGGTCATAGAATGACCGGTGACCGGACCGGTCAAAGACCGGTGACCGGTACCCGGTGACCGGACCGGTCATAAAATGACGGTGTCCGGACCGGTCAACTGGTCGGTACCCGGTGAACGGACCGGTCATTATATGACCGGTGACGTCACCTGGTAAAGACCGAAGTATGGCGGGTGCCATATGGTCCGACGTCGATCAATGCAGAGCCAAAGCTCCGTGATCAACGACCTCGGGCAAAGACCGACGTAGGGCGGACGCCATATGGTCTGACGTCGACCGACTGACAGAATATAGCCCGTTTCGGTCAACGTTTTGCCCGGATAGCCACAGACAGATGTTTGGCGGGAGCCATATGGTCTGACGTGGTTCGATGCAGAGCCAAAGCTCCGTGATCAACGTCATCGGGCAAAGACCGATGTATGGCGGACGCCATATGGTTTGACGTCGACCGACTGACAGCATATAGCAAGCTAACAAGCATCGGAACGACATACCGTTGGTTATTACCGCAATAACCAACGGTTACCCGTCGATTATTTCGATTCTACGACAATTCCACCACGAAAATGTGTTTCAATAACATCCGAAAAAGAGTGTCCGAATTATATGCTACTTAATCCAAATAATAACTAGATCCCTTAACACAGCTTAAATGTGCCGTATCTTCTTGTTAAAACTTATTTTATATACAAAACAATTGAATTAACTTTGCTTCCAGTGCGTTAGTTCGGTTATAAGTACTTTAAGAAGAAAAGATTTTGTAAGTTTATTCGGTAGAATGTATTCAAAGCGCGTGCGAGGAAACAACCGTTGGTATATCGGGGTTGTAACCCACGGCAAGCTCCCTTCTCATTCTAATGCGCAAGCGTTGATTATTGGTGTGCGACTGTGGTAGAATTGCACACAATAGCAAATGATAAACACTCTTCAATGTATTAGAAGAGCACGCTTTTCACGTTCTCGCAATGTATTACAAGAACACGTTTTACACGTGCTCGTTTGCGCCTGAAAAAAAACCAGCATGGTAGAAATAAACTATTGTTCAATAAAAGCAAGCATGGCTTACCTTTATAATCAAACAAAAGAATATTAAAGGCGCGAACGAGAAATACACGGAGAATATTTGTAAGACATATGAAAACTTCTCTTTGTTTCTATAAAAAAAACAGCGTAAAAACAGCATCAATTTCAGATCAACCAAAAGGCCGTATATTTATACGCATCCGGAAGAAGAATGAGTTATGGTAGCACCGTTTTTAGTGACGAGGTTGCATTGCACTGTGTGGGGTGATGGTCGTTTCGTGCCACTACCAGTTCGTGCCACTGATATTTGTGTAGGAAGGGACTGGGAGAGATTGGTCGTTTCGTCCCACTGATAATACTGATAATATATAGCCGGAATGGTGTGAATAATACCGTACAGGTGTGAATCATAATGGGATGTATATAGGCATACATACAATCTTAATTTTTTCGGAACTAAGTCTAAGTAACTCATATTCAAGATTTGACTTAAATGTTCTATAAATGTCTCCAGAAATTCCGGATGAATAACAAACCTTACGGAATGATTAGCTAAAAGATAGCAGGTAACGCATTAAAAATACGTTTAAGTTGACAACGTGACGGGTTAATGTGACATTTCCCGAAATAATAGATTTCTGTATAAAAATGAGACCGCTATCAAATAGGCTGAAAACCTCAAGGACAATAGTTATGCATCTTACAGGCTACTGCTATTGCTGCTACATGTACCACTATTACTACTGCTGTTGCTACTACTATTACTACTGCTGCTGCTGCTACTGCTACTACTCCTCCTCCTACCCCCCACCACCACATACACCACTACCGCCACCGCCGCAACCATCACCACCACAACCACTACTACTATGCCTGCTACATGTATTGCACCATTTTAGTACTTAGAATGTTGGACACAAAAAAGCTGACATTGCACGATTGAATTTTAAGTATAGCAAAATGTTTATGTCAAAATTTGTTGCAAATATATCATTACTTATTTCACAGTTTATGAATCAAAACAGCATACGTTATTAATTATGGCAAGCATATTAGCAGATGACGCGGGTTAAAAAAACAAATCCCGGGTTATTTTGTATAGCATTTTCTGCCATGTAAACGTAATTAAATGGACAATATCAAAAACATATTCAGTTTTTCTTTTATAGCAGTTGTGTTTATTTGTGATATAGGCCTCCGGCCACTGACACATATATATTACAATCCATGCAAGGCAATGGTGTGTGCACAAATGGTTGGCATAACATGTAAGCATATTATCGAGTGGTAAACAATGCTTAACAATAACATGCTAAAACATTGTACAACATGTGCATGTATTTGAACGAAAATATTATATTAACATCAATCCGATTAACTTTAAATTCAGTTCTGATGTACCATATTATTGAAAGGTAAGCACCCATGATGACACGTTTCCGAAAAAGCACATCTGTACAAAAGTGTGTTCAGGTGTTGAGGTTGATCATCCGCAAAACGGTTTTCTTATGTTACGTAATCATACTGTACATGTTTTGTTCTATATCTCAGGAATTGTCACGATTGACTGTTTTGTTAATGCATTTCTGTTACAAACTAATGTAGAATTGAGAATAAAAACTAATTTCTTTAAACAGCATGTGCTTATGAAATCCTTTTCCTTCATAGCGTATCGGGTTATTAAGCGAACCATGTTTTCTATTTAAATAACAACTATTAGGTTCGTGGCTAACATATATTAAAATCAAATAATTCTTAAAATTCATCTTCATTAAATGTTCTTGTGCAAGATTACCGTTTTCAATCGGAATCCTTTGTGTTTTCGCGTGTTCAGTTTCAGTGCCCTTAACGGTCTCAGGTTGTTTCGCCCTAAAACCTGTTCGCCCTAGGTCACCCTGAGTTGTTTCGCCCTTGGTCGTTTCGCCCTAACAAGTGGCTTGTTTCGCCCTTATTTAATTCTTATGTAATATTATGGTTTTGCAAATGATTCTTTCTTTCTATTTGTTTATCATATATGGGAAATTAAGATTATTTTATTATTACAAATTTGATGATTGCACAATTATCCGTTTGATATTAATTGCAATTAATTAACGGAAACATTATGATACATTGTGTTACAAACTAAGTATTACGATTAATTAGTTTGTCAGAGGTATGATGCGTTGATTTGCCAATTAAAAATAATAACTGGACCAAATACAATTATCAAACAAACTTAGATCGGAAGACGTGTGATCAGATGTTTGGCCAATTACTAGCACAGAAACATTAAAACCATATATTATAAAGGCGTTATATTGTTTTTATAAACTTTAAGCCAGTTTGCATCTTTAGATCTCAATATATTGGCCATAGTGTTGTATGTACCGGTAGTTTGTGTGTTTAAAAACTAGGGCGAAACGACCCAGGAATTAGGGCGAAACGACACAGGTCGAATGTGAATTAGGGCGAAACGACTCAGGGGCAAAGGGGAATTAGGTCAAAATGACCCAGTTTCGCCGTTAACCATTATGCCTCCACTCATACACCATTTAAGACATATTTTCAAAAACAATATTTAAGACATATTTTCATAAACACCATTCAAGCCATATTTTATAAGTAGGTATCTCGAAAGTGTTATCAACGAAAATAGCAATTGAGAGACATAAACTGAAACTTACATTTGTGACTGCCCCCTTGCAAAAAGCAGTTTGTCCTTTATGTTGCTTCAAATCAATTTCTTTGAGAATAACTCTTAGGTTGAATCCCGGAACTGCTTCTTTGGCTGAAATAACAACATTTTGTAAAGTGGAATTTCTCTACCATTCCCGGAAAATAAGTTCAGTCAGGTTAAAGGGACTGTAAACCACGAATGACGAAAAAAGAAAAGTTCTAAAATACCGTATTTTTTTACAATTATTAGTTTATATTGATTAAAATATCACAACTGGTATATAACATTACTTGAAAAAAGTATTTTTTTTTTAATTTTAACTTTATTTTTGTATTTATTTATTTTTACTGGGTATGTATACTACAAGTTAACTATAAATAACGCAAGTAGATTGACAGGGTTGCCACCAACCTGATGAAATAAAATTCCCTGACTTTTCACTGACTTTTCCCTGACCAAATATTGGTGTTCACTGACTAATTTCGCGACATATTCGGCCTCCTCCTCCCCATACAGCCGACTAAATCCACCCATTTAATGTTTATTTTATTCTTTAACATAAATTATTTAACAAATAACAAAGCAGTACTACTTGTACACTCAACTTTGCATGATGCAAGGCTATATAGAAAATACCACAAAAGTTGACAAAACCAAAGATAAAACAGTTATGCATGTACAACCACCACAGAATATGATTATGTCTCACTATCTATGAACAAAACATACTTCTATAGGTAGATACACGTGATGTTAGTTATGCCGATACAGTAGTGGCAAACACCTATGACACAAAAAACTGCCCATATACAATATCCATTACATACAATGATCATACTTTAACATCTAGACACAAGCATAGGTGAATACATATGAGTATGGGTAATGGGAATTGTTAATATAAATAAATCTATTTATAAATGTACATAACTGTTAGAAATTAGAAGCAATATTTTGGTTATTGTAATTCAAATGAATAATTGTTAAAACACTGTTGAGCTACGTAGACAGAGCACGGTTTTTGTAAAGTAATGAGAACTGTTTTGTAGATAACTAAGAACCGTAGTGAAGACTTTTGAAAACAAATTGTAGATTATTGATAACCACTTGATTTGTAAGTTATATGCTTTCTTCCATTTGAAAGTTTTATTTATATGAATCATAAACTTGGGATTTAAGTACAGTTAATGAATATTATTTAAGCCAGGTGATAATCGATTATTTTCTATACGCGGTAGTTTAAACTCAGCGGAATTAAAGTATTGTGTAGGGTAGTAGATATACAGGTGTTCTGCATCGCTGTAATCCGTTTCTTGAGTTTTATACCTGCGAGGGAACATTTAATTGAAAATAACGGGTATGGCTGGTCAATAGTATACACGTAGTACGGTTGTCGGTCGCAGAGAGTATATACAGTCGCTTACTTGCCAAGTAAAGTAACTCGTGTAAAAACTGTTGGATAGTTAATTAGCAGTTATTTCCCCTCAATAAGCTGCGCATGTTGATATATAGGAGATAGGGACATAGAGTCAGTTTAAAAAAAAATGATTGATTTTGTTGCTTATGATTTTGATGAATGCATTGAATTTTATTATTATTGTTATTATTGCGTTTTATTTTAAAACGATACATCATTGTTATTTGTTCATGTGGAGCAATTATTTTGTTATATGTGCGTATATGAAACATATTGTGTGTTTTGCTGTTGTTTTTTTTTAATGTATGTTGCTTGTAAAAATTTCATACTCCATACGTGTGCGAAAATGTGTGATATGTGAAACTTAACATTTTGATCAACCAATATATCATATATTCTAGTTTTTTAAGTGTGATAACATTCAGTTTTGTGTGTGAATTATGGCGGAAAGAAATAGTGAACGTGAATTGAGACTTATTCGCAGGAATGTGGTGATGGCTGAATTAAAAAATCGAGAACTTGAAGGCGATATCAATGATAGAGCAAGTGAATTGTCGGATTAAGATACGATTGATGGATACTTTCATGAACAAACTTTGCAAAGTATTAGTGACATGGAGAGGCGAAGTGTTTCGAAGAAAAACTTAAAACAAGTTCCACAAAGTAACTTTGAGTTTTTAGATGACCGTTACGAGAAATTGGAACAGACATTTAAAGAACTACGAGCTGATTGTACATTCAATGAAAAAGACACTTTACGTAGTGAACATGGAATTAGGGAAAATTCCAACATTGAAGATGGGAGAAGGAAGGAAGCAATGGATGATGTTAGTGAGACCGAATTGAAAGTTACAGATAGAAAAAGTGACAGATTTAAACAGTACACGAAACGTAGACTTGAATATGAGGACAGTCAAAGAAGCATTGGTGTAGATTTAAGACACAATAATGCAGAATTAAAACAAATTAAACTTGATCAAGAGGAAATACTTA
Source organism: Dreissena rostriformis (assembly GCA_007657795.1). Lineage (NCBI taxonomy): Eukaryota > Metazoa > Mollusca > Bivalvia > Myida > Dreissenidae > Dreissena > Dreissena rostriformis. Next base: position 25,013 of record VMBQ01008902.1, read on the forward strand.
GTCTGTCTAGTCGATATGAGCACGAACGTTTGAAATTAAAAAGATTGAGCATGGAAGAGGACAGAAAGCATAGATAAATGTTTGAAGGTAAACGCAGAATAGATTATGAAATGAAATTGAAGGAAAAGGCGGAAAGGGAGTTGATAGAAAAAATAAACATATTAGAACAGCAAGAATTAGATCTAAGTGCTAGACGAAATGAAAATGAAAGAATAGAGAAGGAAATTGATATGCAGAGGACAAAAGAAGAAATGTTGAATAAAAGGTTAGAAATACTAAAAGCCAAGGAAAGAGTGTTGCTAGAAAATGTTTGTGCGGGAGACACAGTTAAAATCAGAGATAGACATGAAAATGAATATAGACAAAATGGTAATGGTGTAGAAAGAAATACCAGAAGTGATTACAAAGACAACGAAGTAGGGCAACGAAATGAACCTAGGAATCAGCAGTCAACATACAAAATGGGATTACCCAAGATACCAAATTTTAATGGTAAACAATTTGAACAATGGAAAACAGATGTTATTTGGGCACTTAAAAGTAGAGTTTATCCGGATTACGCGATTGTTCAGGCAGTACGAAATTCTCTACAGGATGAAACCAGGCAAGTCCTCTTAACATTAAAGCCAGCAGCAACCACAGAAGAAATATTGAAGAAATTGAATGAAATATACGGTGATGTAAAAACAGCCGATAGAGTAGCTCAGGACTTCTACTCAACCAAACAGAAGGAAGGTGAGCCATGCTCAACATGGGGAGTCAGAGTTGAAACACTATTTCAACAGTCCGTAGAAAAAGGTGAAATAGATGAGAGTAAAAGGGACAGGAAATTAAAGGAAAGTTTTTAGAGGGGAATACGATCAGACAAGCTGAGGATGGCCACACGCGTGTCTTATGAGAGCTCAGACACGTTTGAATGTCTTCGGATCAAAGCTAGAGCTGAAGAAGAAGAATATGGCGAGGAACCTTCTATAAAAGACACACAGAAGAAACCTGAAGTGACTTTAAATCAACAAAGAGATGACAGTGTAATGAATGAACTTTTACAAAGACTTAAAACGATGGAAATCGAACTTAAAGAGCTTAGAAATCAGAACAAACAAACAGCCACGACGAAGTAACTACAATGGTAATTATAGACAAACTTACAGGGCAGGATATAGAGGATTTAGAGGAAGATTTAGAGGCGGAAATAGAGCGGGAATAAGAGACAGTTCAGCAAGCGAAAGGAGAGAAGAGGCAACAGGTGGAATTCATAGAGGAACCGAAAACCAAAACAATCATTTAAACGGACAGACGCTTTCATCGGGGGGCACGAGGAAAGCACAGAAGTAAACAGCCCCAAAGAAGAAATAGTACACTTGCGAGACAGATTAGTCGGTACATCGAATGAAGGAATTATTGAAATTGAAGGTTTGCCGGTGAACGCATTGATAGATACAGGATCAATGATAAGTACTCTCTCTGAAGGATTTTACCTGTCGATGGAAAACAAACCAGAACTTAAGAGTTTGGATGCATTTGAACTAAGTATAACAGGTGCCAGTGGACATAAAATACCTTATTTGGGATATATCAAAGTAAGCGTGCGATTGCTAGGTACCGATATGGAACCGTTGAGTGTTCCACTTTTGATAGTGAAAGACACACCGTACAATACGAAAATACCATCGATTGTAGGCATGAACATTATTAGAGAATTTTCTATGCGTTGTAAGAGCAAAGGGCATGGGAATGTGCCAAAGGAATGGAACTTGGCATTCGGAGTTTTGATGTGTCCAAGTATTGGAACAGTCAAGCTTACTAAAGACCTGATTCTTCAACCAATGGAAATCAAAACTATAACAGGCCTTGTAAGAAAATCTTCAGAAATAGATTCGGCGGTGACAGAGGACATAGAAAATGCAGGACCTGACAAACCTACCGTATGCCCAAGGGTAGTTAGATTATCCAATCCAGGAAAAACCGCAAGGATCCCCGTCTGCAATTTGTCGGCAAAGGTTCTTAAGATCAAAGCCAGGTCACCTATTTGTTCTCTACAAGAGATAAGTATCTTAAGATCCACACCTTTGTTCGAGAACGAAAGACCTACTTGTTCGAAACCTGTGGAAAAGGATCAGTCAACTGAACAAGAAAACCCGATAATTGACAGCGATATTCTTACCTGTTCTGCGTCATCAGCTTTCACTCATCAGCAAAGTTTACCTGAAAAGCAAAACACTGAAACCAAAGCTTACACAGAAATAAAGTCAATATATGGAGTAAAGTTGGATGAATCTGCATTATCTCCGGAGCAGCAAGAAAAGGTTCTGAAATTATTTGAAAAATGGGAATCTATTTTTCCTAAAACAGCACTCGATTTGGGAAATACGTCAGCTGTTAAGCATAAAATTGAGCTTACAAATCCGGAACCTTTTAAGGAGTATTGCAGAAGAATACCTCTTGCTCTGTTTCAAGAAGTGAAACAACATCTGCAAGATATGCTCGAAATCGGTGCAATAGGAGAGTCAAATAGCACGTTCTCCTCAAATGTAGTCATCGTGAGGAAGAAGGATGGCACAATACGCTTCTGTATCGACTTCAGGAAACTCAACTCCCGCACAAAGAAGGACGCCTACGTACTCCCACGAGTTGAGGACACGCTGCATAGGTTGGCCGGTGCGCGGTATTTTTCCAAGCTAGACTTGAAGTCGGGGTATTGGCAGGTGGAGCTGGATGAGGACGATAAGGAGAAGACAGCCTTTCAGGTTTGGGGTCTCGGCTTTTATCAGTGTAACCGGATGCAATTTGGGTTATGTAACGCCCCGGCAACGTTTCAACGACTCATGGAACGTTGCATGGGAGACCTGAATTTCAGAGACTGTCTTATATACTTAGATGACATCATCATTTTTAGCTCTGATGTTGAGGGCCATCTGGATCGTCTTGATGCTGTTTTTTCACGCTTAGCGGAATACAACTTGAAGATCAACCCTAGAAAGTGTGAATTTGTCCAGCAGGAAACCACATATTTGGGTCAGGTAGTATCTGCAGAGGGCAATAAAGCTGATCCCATAAAGATAAATGCCGTGAAGGAATGGCTGATCCCTAAGTCCACCAAAGAGATTAGTTTGTTGTATAGGTCCCTGGATTGAGCAGCTAGTTTTTTAGATTGCCTGATGAGTCTATGTAAAGTTAACAATTAAAACACACGCACACACACCATTTACAGTTCGTATGATACATGTATCAATTTTTGTTTAATTATAAACAGTGCAATGTGCTTTAATATCAGAAAACATTTCATCTAACCAACATCTTAAAGCTGCTACATAACAGATTGGGAAAATGACAAAAATAAAAACTATTTCAAATTGACAAGTATAACATCATCAGAGCTGCCTGAAATAATATTGTTACCCATTATCAAAGTTCTTAAATCCCTGGTTAAGTCGCACAACGCCTTTCGTATAATTCCATTTAAAAAGAGTCTTAAAACTTTTTTTAGATGCATATAACTCATCGTTTGTTGGCTGAAAATAACCACGTATAAAAAACGTACAAATTCATTTTATGTCCGTGTTCGCTTGCTTACAGATATTAAGTTAAAATTTATTAGCAGATCAAAGAGTAAATGACAAACAATATTACACAATATTTGTTTTCTTCATAAAATAATTTAATATAAATATGTATAACCAATATTTAATTCCGCTGAGTAAAATGAGTAGTCCAAATTAAAAGTAAAGTATATGTATATGGTCATGTTATGTAATATGTAATGCAATGATCTTTATAGGCTGCTGTTTCAATTGTGTGCTCTAACTTAACAACGTTTCTAAAAATTTGCTCGGGAATTCGTTTCTAACTGACGTCACGATAGCAAGCAAGCAAATCTATGAGATAAGCGTCGCTGTTAAAGAGTATCCGATTCTCACTCAGACTCACAAAATTCCATTATGCAAAACGGAAGGATACACACATGAACTTTAATATGAACCCACTCCAATTGTCTACTGTGACCTTGACAATTAAGCAATCGAAAAGGCTGTTGCACCCGAATCGTCATTTTTAAGCATTAGTGCCAATTAATTTCGAAACCCCATCATACATGACAAAGTTATGAGCCAGATATATACCTTCATTTTATCAACACAATGAATATGTGAAAATTTAAATGTTCACTTTGACCTTGATCTTTTAGCGAGCGACATGATAGTTTCTCGCCATAGGTCCACTTAATAAGATACATAAACGTGCTAATTTATTTCCTAATCGCCTTAAGCCTGGCGCAGTTATCGACCAGAGACAAAAAATGGGGTACATAATAAATATATATGTCAATGATTTATTTCATGTAGTCATATCAAAATACAATATTAATTTAATATAACAACACATTGTGAAACATGTCATTTTTCCACTTACCTGAAATAACTTTTTGTAATTAAATGTAAACTAGATTTTATCCCGTTTATATTTATGAATAAATATATCATAAGCCAATATTTTACTGATTTAAAAGCATGATTTATGCTAAAGACGTTTAAAACCTTTGTATCCTTAAGGACATAACCCAAAGGAATGCAACTTTTTTCAGGTGATTTATATAGAACAAAATACACATTTCTCCAATTATATATTGAACAACACTTTAATGTAATATATACACACATCTTTGTTTACATTATGACTAGAAACAAACGATAATTCGTTTCTAACTTTGGAAACGAGAAGTACATTGTTTTCCTGATTTCTGATTTAGCAGAATTTAAATATTTTCAAACATTGAAATAGCGTTCAGAACTATACTTACATATGTATATATTGCCAAATGCACCCTTTAAATCTTGTTTGAAGTCACTAACGGTTGGACTCTTCAACTCCCCAACCATCACATTGGTCAGCTCATAGAGTCTCCCGTCATGTAGGTCCTTCTCTATTATATTGATAACCTCTTCTTTGCGGTTAAAAACATTGAACGCACTTCCCTTCAAAGCAGGATAAGGCTGTTCACATTCCAGAATGGGGCCGATATTTAGACCTGCATATTAGGGCAAAAAAGCTCTGTATTGTAAATAGTAAAAACCTTATACAAATGGCTGCAATACAGTACTTGTGATAGCATCTCCATATCATTGAAAAAAAAATGAAACCGTCGGAGACGGGTGATGCTCCCCAAAGTGTTTTTGTCACAATATTGCACTATATATTCAGATAAAAGGAAACGTCTTGAGGGGGATAACTTTGGACAAAAGAATACGATGGATGGTTTAGCAACTTAAAAATATATCTGTGAAATTTCAGCAGACCAAAACCCGCTGATAATATGCCAAGCTCCTAATGGTAGTGAAGCTTCACATAAAGTTTCATTGAATTCCAGTCATAAGTTGCTGAGGAATAGCCCGGACAAGAATTGCACTATATGTACAGTTAATGGAAAATATCAAAGGGCCATAACTCTGTGAAAAATCATCTTACCAAAACCCACTAATAATATATGCATCTCGTAAAGGTAGTAAAGCTTCCCATAAAGTTAAATTGAATTCCAGTCATTAGTTGCTGAGAAAATGCCCAGACAAGAATTGGACTATATGTACAGTTCATGGTAAATTTCAAAGGGCCATAACTCTCTAAATAAATCATCTAACCAGAACCCACTTATAACATGCGCATCTCCTCAAGGTAGTTAAGCTTCCCATAAAGCTTCATTGAATTCCAGTCAGTAGTTGGGGAGAAATAGCCCGGACAAGAATCGCACTATATGTACAGTTTATAGAAAAAATTTCAAAGGGCCATAACTCTGTGAAAAATCATCTGACAATAACCGACTGATAATATGCACATCTCCTGTTGGTAGTGAAGCTTCCCATAAAGTTTAATTGAATTCCCATAATAAGTTGCTGAGAAATAGCCCGGACAAGAATTGCACTACAGTGGAACCCTTCTAACACGGACACCCCAGGGACCGAGAGTAAATTCCGGTTCAGAGAGGATTCCGGTTTAGATGGGAAATATACTATTTTACTTTCAGAAGGTCAATTACATTGCCTAATGGGAGAAAACAACACTTTCATCAAATTTTAATAGTTTATTTAAGTGTTTGGTGAATTTCGTTTCTTTTCACACTGAAAAACATGTCAATACATGTTTTTCAAACATGTATCATGCACAATAGTCTTCTCCACTTCGGCAGTGGTAATAAACAATTCAAAATTAATTAGCATTAAGCTCATCAAAATTAAGCATGGCTACCTACATCTAAAGAAAAACACAGTAAAGAACCCTATGTTTGTTATCAGTAATTATAATCATTATTATCACTTCTTTTGATCGATAAGTACATCACAGGCCTAATCTCTTTAAATTGTTTTGCGAATTTTACAGTTTGAAAATATTTCTACCACCTTTATTAATTTCACGCTTCTTTAATCCGCTATTCACAAGTTTTTGACAGTAGGTCTAAGGTGCAATAAACTTGTCGTGACCGGTTTAGAGAGGTACAATTACGTATGGAATGACCCAATTTTGATCCAAAGAATGACTTGTATTCGGAATTGAGTGGATTCCAGTCTTGAGGAGATATTTCACACATGGTTTTATAGGGAAAAAAATGGGACCGGACAATTTGTCCGGTTTAGAGAGGATTCCGGTATAGAGAAGATCCGGTTTAGAGGGATTCCACTGTATATGTACAGTTAATGGAAAATTTCAAAGGGCCATAACTCTGTGAAAAATCATCCGACCAGAACCGGCTGATAATATGCACATCTCCTCTTGGTAGTGAAGCTTCCCATAAAGTTTAATTGAATTCCGGTCATTAATTGCTGAGAAATAGCCCGGACAAAAATGTGCACGGACAGACGCACGCACGGACGGACGGACAGACGAAGCGGCTACTATATGCTCCCCCAATTTTTTTTGGGGGAGCATAATAAATTTGGTTGCCTATAAATTAAAGCAAATCTGATATGGTCAAAATTCCACACTGTGACATACAATTTGAACCAATAGAAAATGAAATTGAGCCTCACTCTGTGATAATGGGGTGTAGTGCATGTGCTTAAGGTGTTGTATCAGATAAGAATGTGCATTCTGTATAGGCTAATCAGGGACAACACTTTCCACCTGTATGGTATTTTTGGTTTAAAACAAAGTCTCTTCTTAGCAAACATCCAGTTAAGGTGGAAAGTGTTGTCCCTGATTAGCCTGTCTGGCTTTAGCACACGCTAATCTGGGATGAAACTTGATGCACATGAATTAAGCACTGTTTTCCCAAAGACAGGCTCAAAGTTTAGTTTTAAGTTTATAGAACACCAAGCATCTGTTAGTCAATAGCGGAATCCAGTATATACAAATCAACAAGCATATTGTTAACTTACCGAGCATCCTTTGCTGAGCTTTCATTCCCTAAAATGACGGAGGAAGACAATTTGGTGCAAAATCACACAATTTACAGTGGTTCACAGGGAAAGAAAATCGTATTACTCCTTTAAGGTAAACTGTATATAAAAGAATACAAACAAGAGTCAGGGGGGCATGCGTATACGGGAGCTTACCGCGTTTAAGTGGGGTTACGGGAGCAAAACTTTAAAGATGGCATCGTTTTCGTGTTTTTCGTGAAGGAGTAGCGGATATTTTCACCCGGTAAGCCAGTTTATATTGATATTTCTTTTAAATTAATACGCCCTTTCGGCTCTATGGTGTGTGTGCTCCCCTCGGTTTTTTGTTTCAATGCCGTAGACGTCGAAATAAAAAAGTTATTGAAGCAAAACCGGCGACAAATTTGTTGGTTTATTTTCTTGACCTTCGAGATGTTGGATGTTCGAATATCATTTTCTCTCAAAATAAACAGTATTTGTACATGTTTACAGTAAACTTTAACATAAATCACGATTATTTAATTATCTCGACGCGTGTGTATGTCTATTAATTCATTTTATACCGAATTATAACGGTTTAACCCCCATTTTGGGAAATAACTTCCTTTTAAGCCCATTTTGGAACATGACTTCCAAATGATAAATAGCTTTTTCCTATGTTAAAAGGTTTTATGCGAATGAATGAATTCCGCATTGGTGCGAATGTTTTAGAAAGAATTTTCACTTGAGGAAATCAAGAGTTATCATTTTTTAATATTTTTATTAATTGTTATATTATTAATTTTTATTTGTATAGGTTTTCTCACATACTTAACGGTCAGATTTAGTGTGTGTAATATAAGACATTCGACGGTATTATTAACACAGTGAAAGTCTTACCTGTTTATTTTAACACATATGACCATACTTATGTTTGAATATGCCTCAAACGGAATACTATGCTTACTAAACAGAATACTATGCTTACTATTTCCAGCTATCAAGACGCCAGGTTTAGATGTCGAGGATGCTGAGATTAAAAAAGACGGCGTAACGAAAGGTACATGCAAACCCACTAATCAAGCAAAAAAAGATAACGTCGAAGTTCCACGCCAGTTAAACACATAAAACAATCACATATACGTGCAATACAAGTGTAATGAAAAACAGAAAAGGGTAAAGCCGGTTCGATACCATTATAAGGTTGCTGTAACCAAATACTACAATTATTGCGATTCGGAATACATGGAGCAATTTGGAATACCTGACACCTGCTCAGAAGATGCATATCGGTGGATGTTTTTTATGCAAACTTAACTATTAATTGTTTATTTAATACAATGACATTTGACGCGTTTTACCATAACGATACTGATACATGTATGTGACTTTGATGTGACACATTTTGGACGACCTTCTTTTAAACCAGTTCTGAGTTGGTCACTATATTATAATCGCAAAAAGTGAATTTGTAGTGGATAAAACGATTTGTGCAAATGCAATACACGATATGATTTTTTAGTAGAAGTGATTAATATATA
>VMBQ01008903.1:0-35354 GCA_007657795.1 Dreissena rostriformis
TTTTAGGTCACTAGGTCTAAGGTCAATGTCACAGTGAAACGAAACAGTAAAATGGTTTCCGGATGATAACTCAAGAACGCTTAAGCCTGGGACCAGGAAAGTTCATAGGGACATTGGTCATGACTGACAGATGACTCCTATTGATTTTCAGAACTCTAGGTCAAAAGTCAAGGTCACAGTGACTTGAAACAGTAAAATGGTTTCCGGATGATAACGCACGAATGCTTAGGTTTAGGATCAGGAAAGTTCAAGGGGACATTTGACATGACCGACAGATGACACCTATTAATTTTCAAGACTCTAGGTCAAAGTTCAAGGTCACCGTGACCTGAAGCAGTAAAATGGTTTCCGGATGATAACTCAAATGTATGTAATCTTCCAGGAGTGTTGGTTTTATTATAAGTAATGCCTTTAAACTCAGCGTTAAACGAAAACACAAGTTCAAATTTAAAGTTCAAATTTTGAACATACTGCTAAATACTATAAAATTAGTTTAGTGGCTGATGTATGAATAACAGACAGTGATGTGGTTGATGTGGGGGCTGAAAAGGGCTAAGAAAATCATGTTTGATATCAGCAATTAAATATACCAGTGAACAATATATGATATCTGCTAACCGTATGCATGTTTAACCAACATTAAGTCCAAGTCCAAAAGGCAGTCGCCCGTCTCAAGAAAATCGTATCCTCCAATAAACAAGTTACCCTATCATTTTGGCACGTGGCTTCTCCGACTCCAAATTNCTGCGGTTTCGTGAAAGGATTTGTTCTACTGAATAATAGTTTGAGGTTGAGGTTTCCTTTTTAATTATGTATGGGGTTATTGACATATATTTTAGAAAATAAAATAAACAGGGTAGTGCCGTATAACCAAGAGCGAAATTATAAAACCTGTTAATTTAACTCGAGTTTGACCGAAACGGTCAGGTTGTCATTCACTTGTATTTACTCATTCCCTACATAGCATTAAGTAAATACTAATGCTTGTCAAATTTATAGCGGGTGAGTTGGGAAACAGTTTTTCCTACAAAGGTGTATCCTTATATGGAACAAAATTAAAAAGGTTCTCATTGTTTGCATTCGTTTTGTATTGATTGTACAGTTGTCTGTATAGGTTTTACAATCAGTATAATTACTTTATAAAGAATTCTACAAAGCGAACGTCTCACGGATTGACGGAATACGTGTTTGTCCATACATTTCAAAAATAAAAGAACAGTGTGATATAAAAAGGAAAATAACCAAACAGTTATAAAAATATACTTATTATGCCCCCCTTCGAAGAAGAGGGGGTATATTGTTTTGCACATGTCGATCGGTCGGTCCGTCGGTCAGTCTGTCGGTCCGTCGGTCGGTCCTTCCACCAAATGGTTTGCGGATGATAACTCAAGAACGCTTAGGCCTGGGATCAGGAAAGTTCATAGGTACATTGATCATGACTGACAGATGACCCCTATTGATTTTTAGGTCACTAGGTCTAAGGTCAATGTCACAGTGAATCGAAACAGTAAAATGGTTTCCGGATGATAACTCAAGAACGCTTAAGCCTGGGATCAGGAAAGTTCATAGGGACATTGGTCATGAGTGACAGATGACCCCTATTGATTTTCAGAACTCTAGGTCAAAAGTCAAGGTCACAGTGACTTGAAACAGTAAAATGGATTCCGGATGATAACTCACGAATGCTTAGGTTTAGGATCAGGAAAGTTCAAGGGGACATTTGTCATGACCGACAGATGACCCCTATTAATTTTCAGGACTCTAGGTCAAAGTTCAAGGTCACCGTGACCTGAAGCAGTAAAATGGTTTCCGGATGATATCTCAAGAACGCTTAGGCCTAGTATCAGGAAAGTTCATTGGTCATGACCGGCAGATGACCCTTATTGACTTTCAGATCACTAGGTCAAAGTTAAAGGTCACATTGACTCGAAACAGTAAAATGGTTTCCGGATGATAACTCAAGAACGCTTAAGCCTGGAACAGGAAAGTTCATAGGGACATTGGTCATGACTGACAGATGACGCCTATTGGTTTTCAGTACTCTAGGTCAAAGGTCAAGGTCACAGTAACTTGAAACAGTAAAATGGTTTCCGGGTGATAAATGGAATGCTTAGGGTTAGGATCAGGAAAGTTAATTGGGACATTGGTCATGACCGACAGATGACCCCTATTGATTTTCAGGACTCTATGTCAAAGTTCAAGGTCACAGTGACCTGAAGTAGTAAAATGGTGTCCGGATGATAACTTAAGATAGCTTAGGCCTGGTATCAGGAAAGTTCATAGGGACATTGGTAATGACCGGCATAACGTATTCACACAATGGCTGCCACTTTAACTGACAGCCCATTTGGGGGACATGCGTGTTTTACAAACAGCCCTTGTTGTTTTATTTATGAGTAGTATTACTGAAATTTTGAAAATTATATAAACGTCTGAGAGGCGAAACGATGTGGAAATTTGGATTGTTTGAATATATTGTTTGTAAAATTACAGATACCACATGTATCTAATACATGATGTTAAACTTTTAGCCATATATAAACTATAAACTTATGAAAAAGTATCTTCTATAAGAACTTAATTTACGATGATAATTGTCGAGCTGATATGTAGGTGATGTTTTACTCGGATTGCTGACAAATTTCTTTATATACAGACAAAATAAAAGTTCTAACACTTACAAATGTATGTAATCTTCCAGGAGTGTTTTATTATAAGTAGTGCCTTTAAACTCAGCGTTAAACGAAAACACAAGTTCAAATTTAAAGTTCAAATAATAAACATACTGCTTAATACTATAAAATTAGTTTAGTGGCTGATGTATGAATAACAGACAGTGATATGGTTGATGTGGGGGCTGAAAAGGGTTAAGAAAAGCATGTTTGATATCAGCAATTAAATATACCAGTGAACAAAATATGATATCTGCTAACCGTATGCATGTTTAAACAACGTTAAGTCCAAGTCCAAAAGGCAGTCGCCCGTCTCAAGAAAATCGTATCCTCCAATACACAAGTTACCCTATCATTTTGGCACGTGGCTTCTCCGACTCCAAATTNTTAAAATAATTCAATGAAAAAGGTGTAGCAAGCCCAGAATGTTTCACTAAAGGGGAAGCAAATAAGAAATGTGCACAGAAATAGTTCGAAAAATGTATTGCTGTTGGGTTTCGAAGCTGATTCTGCAAATATTTCGTGCATATAAAAGATACGTTAGATTACATTGATGCGGCTCAAAGAAGGCGGCTCACGGATATTTTGATTTTCGAGACATTCAATAATCAGTGATTTAGACGTTGATTGCACTGCAATGATGATAAAGGTAGAGTCGATGTGGCAGATGTGTCCCTGTGTAAGGGAGGTAAAGAGATTTAAGTTTCGGCAGTAAAAGTATTAGGCAAGTAAGTGTCGGCCACATTTTAAGTACCTGCTTGAAAAGTCTGTATCTTGACAAATTCTCACAAAGAAATTGCATTTTGTCAATGTTATCAATTAAGTAGAGACATGTTTTCTCCCTGATATACCTTAAATATATCAACTTGTTAACATGTTTTTTGACAGGTATGTAAACCCAATTTAAAAAGTGTGGCGATAGCAATAGTCTTAGTGACGGTATACCGCAAATCGAACGCATTTATCGCCCTTGTGATGGAACTTGCAGAGTTAGCTCCCCTGTTTAATAGTCTTCAGAACTATTCAGCAGGTCAGGACAATCACCAACGAGGCTTTAAGAACAGCGAAACAAGCTTATTATCAATGGGCTATTGTACTTAAATTATATTAATAGTTTGTAAGTGTTTTTAAATTAATTCATCCATTGTCGAATTGCGTGATCTTGAATTGTTAAATAAGACAATGTCAACATGTTGTCACTATTAAATAAGCTAAATTTGACACTTAAATTATTCATGCAGTACCAGTTTTTTGTCCAATGTGAACCTAATTTATTACAAGCCGCACTCGTTCAGCGTTAAACTTTATTATTGTTTTATGTGAACTTTCTTTATATTGCGTTTGCCATCTACACTTAACCATTTCAATCTATCTCCATAACTGGATAAAAGAGTCGTTGAAATGCACCAGTAGAACTTTTGAAAGTTTCCATGAATACATAAGTTACATCACAACAAAACACATAAAGGGCCGAAATAAAAGCGATGATTGTAATCTCATGAAACTTAATCACCATAACTGTAAGTGCATTTACATCATCAATAACGCGAAGTTCAATGAACTAGTCCAAGCATTCGATCGCATGTCCTAGACGTCTTTAGTTTTCAATCTATGTAAACTTGTAAACGCTCAGCCAGTGTTCGTTTAGTATAATTTAAGCATTTTACTTTGCGTGCCTCGAACGCCCAACTCCTTTTGAAACACTCTCGACTACGGTTGTATTGCTTGGTGTTGCAAGTGTCATTTAATATCAGACACAAGCGCACTATATTATCGCATTTAAAGCAAAGAGAACAGTGGCGTGAACGAATAACAATATAAAGTACACCAGGAGCAACCCCCCCTCCCCACCCCCCTCGAAACAAATTAAATCGGATTATATTATAGCGGCAATTATATACGAAAATTGGAACAATAGCTTCGGACGATCGCTTGCACTTTAAGCATACATCAATCAGTCGTAGCGCTTACGGATCTAGTGGTAAACAAAGGATAAAAGCTGGTGTCTGCTCAACACATGGATCAAAATGCCCATTTTTCCCTAGTATACACGTATGACTAAAGGCGCTAAAGTCCACAAGGCGTTGCCCTTCATTTTAATGACTTAATCACACCATACCGCGTCCGTACTTTGTTCTCATAGTACTCATTGTATGCTGAATTTCGAAAGAATGTGGTGGGAATGTGGCATAAGGGTGATACCCGGTAAACCTGTGATGGCTATTTTCAGACCAGGTTCTAGAACTTTCGGAAATTTGGTGTCCTATTTTTAAAGTTTGGTACACATTTTGTCTACCAAGGTATCAAATATATGCGGTGGAAGGCGGACAACTTTTACAAATGTAATTTCATCATCAAATCTCAGCGGTCAAATGAACACCTGGAAATGGCCAAACTGATACCTGCTGACGAAATTAAGCCATCTACGGACCCGGGAAACCCTCGCTGCTCCGACTCTTGCGTCTCTTTCTGACTAGCATAACAGACGCGATTTGTTGTTTTGGAGAAAGAACATGGTATTTTGTTCGATGGGCAATTTAAACGTGATGAGAAAAACTTATATTACTGCATATCTTTTTACACTTGTCTAGACCAAGTTATATGAACGATGTGTGTACGAAATAACTTGAAGAATACCTAGTACTTATGCAGTACAATCTTCAGATCGCATGAACGTGGGCACGACCTGCGAAAGTGAAGATAAGGTCTTGGCGGGTACACGAGCGGACTAAGTTAAAGCGAAGTGTGAAGGCAGCAACAACGTGGCCCAAAGTAGACAGGTCAGCAAAAACATTCGTCGCTTTATCTCTTCCAGTCCTTTACTATGTCAATGCGGTCCGCATCCCGTCCATGTTTCGTCCATGTCCTCTCTGCGTACATTTTGAGCAAATACAGGCTGGAACGGCCTGGCTTAACGGAATGTTAAAGTCTCTTGAAATGAGGGGTGGAGGGGTGCTATTATTTGATAAAGAGACACCTTATTTAGTCTTCCTGAATAGCGTTTCGGGGTTATTGTTTATTCAAACGTGTGTATGTTTTTATCCGTTTGAACCCCCGATGGTTTGCATTGACCGTCCAAGGGCAATGACCCCAACTTTTATCATTTTTTTTCATTTAACCTCATTCATTTTTAAGACCCAATCACTACTTAGTGGTATAATTATGTGTCAAATAAACCGCTAATAACTAGAACTTTAAGTTCAATTACTGATATATGAACAGCTGTCATATGTGGTCAATGCGGGGGCTGATTTTCCTATGAATTATGTTTTCATCGCTTGATATAGGCAATTATATATGCTTAGTGATCAAACAATTTGACAAATAGTCGTTGTGCCAACCGAATATATGTTTAACCAATGTGTAATATGTCAACCAAAACGATGGCCTTCTGATACGCGTGTTGTGTGTTTGTGATTGAAGATAAAACAGTGACATAGTTTTATATCTCTGATACATGTTAATCATTACTTCTTTCAATTAACATGTATCTTTTGTGCAAGTCTGAATAATACATGTATAGTGTATCCTAAATATAATGGATACATACGAATATAATAATGACAGAAACGTATATCAGACATTCAACTTGCATCAACATCGTTTGTGAAACATTTACAAATAATGAACCATTTTATCTGTCGTCAGTGCTGGCTCATCCAAAAAGATGAAAAATGTGAAGTATAGTTGCATCACGAGATAATAACCGTTTGACTACACATGTAATTTTAAAATGTATTGGTGTAAAGTTGGTTGATATCCATCACAGAATCAAATATAGGCGAAATATAACGATGAATACCGCTGGAACACATATAAAAAAAGAAAATTAGCATTTTTGATTTATTACATATAATTTAAAAAACATCGCATACAAAATTACTTATATATTGAATCACTCAACGTTTGAAAAGCATTATTAACATATAAAACAAGGCCGGCTTGTTCGTTTACAACACATACATCTGAAGCAACCGTTGAACGTGTGAAAACAACATAAATGGTCCGTTTTATATTTCAAACATATACAATTTTGGATTATTTAATAGGATCCTCAACAATTTTCGTGTTCGTACACATGGACACGTCGACGCCATTGCCGTGTGAAGTCATTGTCGCGTTCTAATCATCCCAATCGTCATCACCACCCATACCTGGGAAGCCCCACGGGGATCCACGAAATTGCATCCTCTGCATCATGAACTGTTGGTATGCGGTCCACATCTGCATCCATGGATTGTTGGCTGAAGCAACATGATTAAATACAAATGGTCTTTCTACAAAGCTTACTAACATCCCGTACAAAATGTTTCCCTATTTGAAATGTTGAATTGTTGGCGGTTTTCCGAGCCCTTTTTAATTTGCTAGGAAACAGTGTTAACACGCCACTTTGTTGTAAATGCTTTTCTGTGAAAACATGTTGTTATTTTTTAAATAAATGTGTCGAGTTCTGAGAAAACTGGACAAAATGCGTGTGCGTAAAGTGTCATCCCAGATTAGCCTGTGCAGTCCGCACAGGCTAATCAGGGACGACACTTTCCGCCTAAACTGGATTTTCGCTAAGAAGAGACATCATTTAAACGAAAAATTCCATAAAAGCGGAAGTTGTCGTCCCTGATTAGCCTGTGCGGACTGCACAGGCTAATCTGGGATGACAATTTACGCACGAGCATTACGTCCAGTTTTCTCAGAACACGACACAATTATGCATTGCACAGTTGTATTGTGGCCTATCAATATCAGTATGATTTTTATTTAATTAGGACAGGGAAACATTATTTTCTTTAAAAAAAATACAAATAGGAACTGAACAATATCACGAAGGAAACACATATATGCAATCTATTCCGAAATACTATTGTAAAAGTTATGCCTTTCATGTATAATATATTTTATTATGTGGCGTGGTTTTTGTTTTAAATTTTAAACTAGTTATATTATTAAGACAAAATAATACTATGTAGATATATTTTTATAGAGAACAAATTTTACATTTGAAACGATATTCCCTTGACGTTAGTAAGCATAACGTTGCCACAGTGTGGCAGTACAATATTAACTCGTAACACTTTACATGTTAGATACATTAAGTATTAAGTAATATCTTAATCGGTCTTAAATCTATTAAAAGTATGTAATAGAACTTACTGTTGGATGTGTCTGTTGATGGAGTCTGTTGTTGATACGATAGGTTAACAGCAACCAGTATCAACATCACCCATATACAAATCACAGCTGATGTCCGCGCCATGCTGATAGTGGAACAAAATACTCCTAACAAATGTACTGTCTGGTATAAGAACGATTGTGTTTCTATGATTTCTTCAAACTGAGAGACTTCCTTTATACTGCGCATGCGTCCATCAATCACGAAGATCCGTATACCGAGTAGGCCAAATGCACCTTCGCTTTCCTTCGCTTTTGTAGACAACTAATTTGAATAAATTAATTTACTACCTTTGCATTGAAACATCGATGCGTTTGCATCGATGAATCATTGACGCCCAAATGTATTGGCCAATACATTAAGTTCAAACAGACGTGTGCCTCGATTGGTTTAAATGATGAATCACAACATCAGCTGAGCCATTAGTATCCGTATTCGATTGCAACATATCGAATGCGAAACAAACGCAACACAGAAAAGTATTCAGTCACTGTTTTTAAATTGGTATTTAAAACTTCGATAAATTGTACATTGTGTAATACATTTTACATGGCAGACTGATCAGACGGACAGGGGCCCTGCAACTGTAAGAAACTAACTTTAAATTGAACGCCTTTCTTGACTGACACCGTACAAAACATGTGTGCTTGCTTCTTATACTGTAACACCAGACGGTTGTCAAATAAAGACTTAAATGTTATGCACAAACATTGGTCAGTGAATAGACAGACAGACAGACAGACAGATAGTTTATTTACGTCTAACTTTCGTACATGTTATTACAGATACACATATAAAAATATGGTAAAAATAAAAGACATGTATAAAACCACTCAGTATGAGTTATGAGAGACACACCTATAAATATACATATATATACAACTGTTATGACATAAATGATGATAAAAACGCTGTAAATACTTTGAACAAGTACATACCTATCGAAATGACCAGTAAATAAAAACGTTCTGCAATGACTATCTAGACAGGTTATTCTATTTGAGTTGCGCTCTGAGAAAAGGGGGTTTAATGCAGTCCGCAAAGGCTTATCAGGGACGACACTTTCCGCTTTTATGTATTTTTCGTTTAAAGAAAGTTTCTTCTTAGCAAAAATCCAGTTTAGGCGAAACATGTTGTCCCTGATTAGCCTGTTCGGACTGCACAGGTTAATCTGGGACGAAACTTTACGCACATGCATTAAACCCCTTTTGACAGAGCGAGTCTCAAATAATATCTGCTAGAAGTGAGATACCATTTAGTGCAACGGACTAACCCCTGGACCTTATTGTACTGTCTGGTGGGTTTGATGTATAAATATTAGCATCGCTCTGTGAAAATGGGGTTTAATGCATGTGCGTAAAGTATCGTCCCAGATTAGCCCGTGCAGTCCGCACAGGCTAATCAGGGACGACACTTTCCGCCTTAACTGGATTTTCTACAAGAACTGTCTTCCTTTAAACGAAAACACAATACAAGCGGTAAGTACGACCCCTTATTAGCCTGTGCGGACTGCACGGGCTAATCTGGGACGATACTTTACGCACATGCATACACCCCTTTTTCACAGAGCGCGGCCCCTATATAAAATGATAAAATGGAGGCACATGTTCTTACTAAAATATTTAACCTAAGATAAACTAAAGATTAAACATGAGAAAAGAAAATAGCGAACAAAATAATGCATTATAAAACGCATTAGAGCTTATTGTGTGCATGTAATTGAAATTACGTTTAAAACATGCACACGTTAAATCTAAACTTGTTTCGTGCAATCGTTCTTTCGGTTTTGTCGATTGTTTTTGTTTTTTTTTGTCGGGCGTTCAACAAACAAATCTGTTTAAAAAACAAAATAATTACGATGTATTTTGAAAAGCTATGTCTAATGTGTTCTAAACAATATCATTGTATTTTACAGTTTGTTATTTTTCAAAACAGGATATTTTTTTACAGTAAATGGAAAACCTTTGAAGCGACACACTAGCGATTCATCAGATTGAAAAACGTCTGTAGGAAACTTCAAAGGCGTTAATGATAGAATCATTTCATAAGATTGAATATTCAAACATCATTGCTGATAATGACAAATCAAAGTACTGAAAGTACTGGTGGGACGATTTTGCTCAAATTTTGTGTTCGTAAAAACACTTACCACAGTGATGCCAACCAATCACCTTTGTTGAATAAAACAGATGGAATTAACCCTTTGAGCGCTGGAACCGGATTTTGAAGGCCTTTGCAAACAGTTTGGATCCAGATGAGACGCCACAGAACGTGGCGTCTCATCAGGATCCAAACTGTTTGCTATTCTGATAGTAGTCTTTGAAAAAAGTGAAGAAAATGATGATCTAAGAAATTCAGCAGACGACATTTAATCACCTTTGTTGAATAAAACAGATGGTATTAAGGAAGGGTGACATGCTGTCAACATAATATATGATTTAGCTATTGGGGTTAAAGGTTAATGCTGCTTTTTAAAACAAGTCATTGTCGTACGTGCCAATTCATAACTGCGAGACGTTGACAGAGCAGATTGTCCATACAAGAAATCCCTTTTATTCTCATGAAAATGAATACAATGGAGTTCAAATTCCAATACAACCAGGCAAGATCAATATTGTTTGGACAACCCCTGAAATGCAAATACTAACATAGACAACATATGAAGTCTATAAAGAATTGTTGTAGTTTTGTTCCTGCAAACCAACATATGAACCACTGGGATTGTACATATAATTTGATGAGTGTAATGATATCTGCTTGGAAGATCAAGCCGGCATAAAAATAGTTAAAAATACACAGGCTTGTATGAGATATTAAGCTATCAACTAGGCACATCTCTTAAGTTCTAAAAATATGTCCTTTAAACAGAATTTCAGTTAATCACAGCTAGATAGTTCACTTTAATACACAGGGGCTTTCCTAGCCACTTTGGGAAAAGGAGTCTGGGCAAATAGGGATTTTTTTAGAGACAAAGTGGACCGACAAAGTGGACCGAATTTGGATTTTGTATCAACAAATATTGGCACATCAAACCTTTATTTGGAATAAACAGCATTTGTTTTAACTTGAATTATAAGTCTGTTTACACAAAAGCATTATCGTGTTTAAGTTAACACATTATTAGTTTATTATAATTAATGAAAATAACTATTAACTCGCCTGTTTATTTATCCATTGACGTTAAAATACTGCATGACAGTTTAATATCTAAGCAAAGTTTTGCGAAATGATCACATTATTTTGTCTAAGTAAATTTGAATGGCATATAACAATGTGAAGTCCACAACGCTTATCCGAATCTACATGCATGGCGTATCATTAGCTGCTTTGAAAGTGACGACCACAACGCGTATTTCGTGTGTAAGGAAAAAGTTCAAAACTGGCATGAAAAGCACGGGCGAATTGTCATATAAAAAAACGATATTTCGTCGCTGTATACACCGTCCCCGAAGACTGCGTGTAACTCGAGTGCTTATGCCACAGTGAAAAGTTGTTGCCATGGATGGAACGCGCGCTGTAAGCTGTTTGTGCGCATTAATACTAATACCATGCGATCGGAGCTATTTATTTTGCGAATGCAGAATCTGGGTGCGTAGTTTGGACTTTGGACGTAACGTAACTATTCTGAAACGGATTCCCGAAATACGTATATTATGTTACCAAAGGGGCGAATTGCAGAAGGCAATCGCCCCAAAAATGTATAATGACAGATATTGTGGTTAATTCGTTTGTGAAAATATATCAATTGTAGATGTGTGTGCGTACGAAAATAACTTTACAGCTGCGTTAAGTCTTGTCATTAGTAGGACTTTTCAATAGAATATAAATAAACGTTTTCTCATTTATAGTATGTTCAATATAAACGTTCGATGTGTATGCCTCTGAAGCAAGGGATTTAGAAATCGCATCATCCGTATGTCCTTCCGTCCGCCATTCCGTCCCACGTCTTGTGCGGAGTATAACTCGGGAAGTATAAAAGGGTTAAAATTAAGTTTCATGTTAAGATTGAGGGCATTTAGGGAAAGCACATTATGCATGGACCGTAATTCTTACTTTAGAATTTAGGAGTTATTTCTCTTAAGTGAATTGTCTTGTGTGGAGCATTACTCACTAATTGGTGTATGTGTTTCAATAAAACTCTGAACATTGATAGGGGGAATTTAGAGAAGTGCAGAGTGCACGAACCCCATCTCTTGTATCAGTTCTTTTGAAGTTAGTGGCCTATGCTTTATTTTTGCACAGTCTTTGTTTCTTCTTGTTCAGAGCATAACTCATGACGTATTTAAGGAATTCATGTGAAACGTTCATATCATGATAGAGGGCTTCAATGGAAAGTGTAGGGTATATAAAGGGCCTTAACTCATATCTTAATACAAACCATAGCTTCGGAGTTACAAAATTATTGATCTTTAATAATGTTTTTTTTGTGCGGAACATAAGTCCCTAAGTATTGAAGTTTTTTTAATAAAACGTTTTGCATGGTTAACAGGATTGAGAGTTAGTTCACAGTAAAATAACCGCAACTCTATTGTTAGTATTTCTGGAATTATTGCCGTTCGCTTTTTGTTGGTAAAGTCTTTTTCTTGTGTGGAACATTACTCTGCGAATATTAAAGGGTTTACATGAAAGGTCATATCATGATAACGGGTTTAAAGTCAAAGTTCAGAGTACAAGGACCATAGCTATCTCTTTAGGAAATACATAGTTATTGTATTTTAGTAAATTGTGTTGTAAATAGAACACCTCCCTTAAAATTAAAGTTATTTAAGGAAACCTTTGTACGGTGGTTGAGCATAGCTATTGTACTTGATTTTTTTTTCATGTGTGGAGCATAAATTCCTAAGAATTAAGGCTATTACAATAATTTTTTCTGTAGTTTGGTTTTGGATATTACTCTCTTTTTATTGAAGAAATCTGACAAAAAAAAATATATAATGATAAGGTACACTGAGAGTCATTGTTGAGTTCACATAGTATAAATCTTTCTTCAGTATTTCAGAGTAATTGTTCTTTGTTCATTTTCTGGAGATTTGTTTATAAATAAATAAAAGTTGTTGTCTGTTTTCAAATACTTTGAATGTCAAGATCACCTTTTTTTTTCAAAATAGTAAGTTAGAGTATTGGGGATCTACAGTTACACCACCCATTTATTAAATAAAAAATATGAGTCGCGTTCTGAGAAAACTGGGCATAATGCATGTGCGTCAAGTGTCGTCCCAGACTAGCCTGTACAGTCCGCATAGGCTAATCAGGGACGACACTTTCCGCCTCAATTGGATTTTTGCTAAGAAGAGACTTCATTTAAACGAAAAATGTCATAAAAGCGGAAAGTGTCGTCACTGATAAGCCTGTGCGGGCTGCACAGGCTAATCTGGGACGACACTTTACGCACATGCATTATGCCCAGTTTTCTCAGAACGCGACTCATATAACAGTTGGGTTACTAGGGATACGACTATAATGAATGTAAGCAAAGATCGCTGAACTATTTTGTGGGGTTGTATTTGATAATTAATTACTTCCTCTTTAATCGGAAACACAAACTTGTATACGCTGGAATGCTCTGAGTAATTATTGAAATTTCATTAGTGCATTCATTAAATATGTTCGAATCATGAATTCAAATCCCATTCACATTCCTGCTACCATGTACGGCATGTGCTTAATTGACGCTGACATTATGTGGCATTCATCGGACTAAAAGGTTGTGCTAGGAATAGAGCAATTAGAATGCAAATGATTACTCTAATGAAATGTGAGATACGTGCCTGGAATCAAAAAGCGTTCACTCATAGATTATTGAATTACTGACAAGGATATGGAATTCTAGCAGTTGTTAAATAAATTGGTTGTTGTTCAGCAGAAGGAGCGCAAAACACGCCCATTTTATTGATTATGATTGTAATGTACCGCTACATTGATTCAATTCATGTATGTGTTCATTAAAGCCCGTATTACGCTCAAAATCAACGAATATTTCGTAAAATATTTCGTTAAATAAAGTAAGCACCTTAACAATCAGTGTTCCTTATAGTAATAGACAACATTTCAACGCTAGATGTGGTCTGGTAACATAGATTTAACAAGATATAAAATGCTCTCTTTATTTTTATGTGGCAAAATATATTCCATTTTTATTTCCCGCAAAGATATCTATTCATACGACATAAGAACACTAAAGTTGTACATAAACATGTGTTGAATATATTGTATCACACAAAATAAAAAAAGAGCCTTGTGTATCTTGTTAAATCTATGTTACCAGAGCACATCTAGCGTTTGAAATTTTGGATTTTGCTATAAGGAACACTAATTGTTTATGTGTTAACTTTATTTTGCTAAATATTTTACGAAATATTAGTTGATTTTGAGCGTTATAGGGGATTTAAGATGTGTTTCATGAGAAGTTCATCCTACTTATTAACGTGACATGTGTATTTTGTTGTTAAATTTGCTATTACGCTACGTAAGATCTAGAACCGATCAATAAAACCGTAGTAATAGGTATGTGACTTATGATTAATTATGGGTTATGGGCTCATCCTTTTTAACGTGAAAGGTCTATTGTGTTGTTGAAATAAACTTTCACGCTTCATTATATCATGAACCAATCGTTAAAAACGTGGTAAAAGATGTGTGTGTTTGTGATTAATTATGGACTAAGCGAGCATTGGCATTCCTGTAACAAGTGTAAACACCATACACTTTGGAAAGACCGTGACCAGCTTTAATTGGTGTATTTTATTGTATTTTGCATGGTACTTATTGCATTTTCATATAAGGGCAACTATTTGATTTCCATAAAGTCCAAACCGAGGCGAAAATAGTTTCCGGTTTCAGTTTCAGCCATATTAAGACACTTTATAAGTGGTCATAGGTATCACATCGGAGCAATTGGTTATACATGACAGGATACAATCACAGTAAATAACTGTGAACAACTGAATGTGGTTGGCAAGAAATATACATTATATTGGTGATATATGTAATGAATATTTAAATACCATTTCAATTTCCATTAATAAACTAAAGCATTAAACTGTTTTAAATGTCAATGGGCTTTTGCACTTTAACATTATCAAATTAAAATTGCTATTTGACATACACATTGTATTGCATTTAATAGCCTTTAACAGATGCAAAATCAATTACTTAAACATTGACTCGTATTCATTTATTTCAATTATATTGCAAAAATTATGTTACAGTTAAACAATTGAATAATAAGCCTAAAAATAAATACGCAAACTACTGTGTTTGTGGCGGAACCGAAAACCACAATTAATTGTTCTAAAATTCAACATTTTGCGTCTATAAAATATATATTAATACATTTGTATGTATACTGCGCATGGCCAGGATAACACCCCTCGCTCCAAGGCTTTTTTATCGCCGTATTATTTTTTGGTAAATAAATGTGGCTGTCCGGTTAGCGAAGTGGTTGGTACACGAGCTTCTCACTTAGGTGCCCCGAGTTCAATCCCTCTTCCCGGAAGCATGCGAGTTTGGTTTGGTGGTCACCATACCGGACAGGTGGGGTTTCCTTCGGGTATATCTGTCCGAAAAAAAAAATGCTGGAAAGTGCAAAATAGTCACTTTGGCTAAACTTCATATATCTAAGATCTTGAATAAGAACAACATTACACAGTGCGTCATACCCTTAGAACGCCTTAGAACGGTCAAAGCAAAGCACCTTCGGTTGAAGCCGGTTTTAGGAGCTCTTAAGATCACATTTAGCACAGTGACATTCACAAAACATTCAAGTTTACATATTAATGAACATCGTAGCATCGCAAATCAAATAACATAGCAATAAAAGAAGTATAGGTCAATGCAATTAACATTTAGCTACTCAACGGTGGAATGCAAACCAGAGCAATTGTATTGTAACTGTCCTCGGCAAGATGAAATGAAACCAAAGCCCGCTCGACTAATCTTCTTCTTTGAGAGTATGCTGTACTTTGTCTGTCAGTCACCTGATATGATGAGCATTAACCCTTTGCATGCTGGGAAATTTGTCGTCTGCTAAAATGTTGTCTGCTAAATTTCTAAAATTAGCATTTTCTTTGATTTTTTTTCAAAGAATACTATTAGAATAGCAAACAGTTTGGATCCTGATGAGACGCAACGTTCTGTGGCGTCTCATCTGGATCCAAACTGTTTGCAAAGGCCTTCAAAATCCGGTTCCAGCGCTCAAAGGGTTAAGACAAGTTTGAACTTAAATATATGTGGTAGATATATAGTTTATGTAAAATAAAGCTAGACATTTATAAATTAAAACAAGTTTCAGTTAATTAACTTCTGGTAGACGAAATAGTGATATGATAAAGTTGTATATTTAGACATTGAATACGTTTTAAAAACTTATCAAATAATGCATTGTTAAAATATATACACGTGAATCTTAATTAATGATCTTCAACACTGTTCCTACAACTATATTTAATTTTCACATGACTTTGTGTATACGCATAGTTTGCATGCATTGAAAAGGTGATAATTTAGCATTTACGTTGCTATTTCTAAATAATTATATGATTTTGTATCTATAAATAAGTACTTTAAATACCTTTTTACTGTGATAACTAGTCCCTAAAGATTACCTATACTTAATATTTCGTTTAGTACATACTATCGTCATTACCAGATTTAACTACTAATTATATAATTACTTCTAATATTTATGATAAATGATAATATTAATACTTATATTAACACAGATGTATACCATTTCCCCATAGACCATATGTGATATTTATAATTTGTCGGCCTGCTCCTTCCTACATCTACAGCTGGTTGGTACTTGACTAGGCTGTCAAGAGCACAATAACAAACGAAAGATGTTGTTTTTTTGGCTAAAACATATCTTTGTGTTGAAATCAAAGCGATTCAAAACATCTGTTTTTAGAGTAATTTACCATTTGTGTGTATTTCAGACTGCGAGAACTTCAGCATTATGAAAAGGATTAAGACAGAAAATCGTGCTCGCCTAAAGTCTACTGTCCTCAATGCTCTGATGATGGTCTGCATAGGAGTACCAGACATTAAGGCAGTGGACTTCAGAAGAATGGTGGGTGCCTGGCAGCGGGAGAAGCCTTGGAGAATAGTATATATAATATATATATATATATATATATATAATACAAGTAAAAACACGTGTCTGGAATTTTAAATATATATTGATATAGCCAACGCGTTTCGCATAGCTCATCAGGGCATAATACAATATATTACAACGGCAAAATGTCATAGAGATAACGTCATATATATAGTGTGTGTATATTTGTGGTAAAATAAGTAACTGTATTGTTGTTTGTTTGTTTTCTAATGCCTACTGTTATTTTGCTTGTTTAATATTTTAAAGGATCATACAAGGTGACAAATCCAATTATTATGCATATAAACTGGTCTAATGTTTACCGGATTTCAATTTCTCTTGCATAAAAAATTGGTAATAACACGGCTTAGATGTAACGTTGTCAAGAATTAAGGAAGATATACCCGTTTCATAGTTGGAAGAAATGTTAACAACTTTGCAACTAATGTGGTGTGTAGCCTCAAAGCGGTGACGTATGCTAAAAATAGCCGAAAGAACATTCAATTTTAATTCTATTTTAAACAATTTTTACCAGCAAAAAGTAACTTATTAGATCACTACAAACGTTTAAACCATTTAGAAGAGACCTACTTTGTGAGTGATACCGGAAAACGTTGAAAATCAACGATATATTTTTGGTGACCTTAAAGACCAAGTTATAAGTTAATTTACCATCCCATACAATAACATACAATCACTGAAATTATAAAATTTAGGGGCAAAGTAAATACATATATGAAATTGTTTATAGAATTTATAATAAGTTAATTTTACAAAGGTAAATGAAATAAACAAAAAAAATCAAGGATAAAAGTTTAATTCATTCTTTTTGAATTTAATTATTATTTCATTCTACCAAATCATTTGTAAAAATTAGAATAGTACAAACAAATGTTTAGCAATCGAAACAACTTATTTAAATATTAGCTAATCAAAAATTGTATTACTAAATACTTATATTTTATTAATATATGTACATGTTGAATATATACAGCAAGAGCAATTAAAAATTTATTATAATGCATGTTATTTTGTAAATTTGTTTTTATTAATTTTGGAATGTTTTCAATTTAAAAAATACTATATGGCAATTGTTCACGTATACGAAACATTATGATGCTAAAATTGTATTTCGGCATTATAATTAGCCCAAATACAAACGTTTCTCTACTTTGATTTATTGTCTTCGAAAGTCTGCTCTGGTATTTGTTTAAGCACGTAATATACTCAAAACACATAATTCAATCTTCATTTGAAAACTGATATTTAAACCAAAATATTTGCATACTATTTCATATTTCAATGTCAGTGCGTTTTTAATCATAAGTATACTACTGTCAGCTCCGGCTATTAACTAATTGTATCTAATGTGTTGTTTACATATTGCATCCAAGTTCAATCATCCATTTGGCAAAAGCAAAGTTTAGCTACTTTAATTCTTATAAATGTTGTTGTCATTGTTCTTTTATTTGTTTACCCTAAACACATTTCTAAGTACGAAAAGGGAATGGCATTGTCAACCCTTCACATAAATATTTTGTTTACCGTCTGTGTATCACTTACTTATTACGGCCACCTATCTAAATCACCACTTCTCATCTGCCAATGACGTCATTCGCTACGGTCGCTATTGGCAACTAATTATGTCACAAGACATGCGTCCAACGGTTTTCTGGACATTATAAAGCCAGCAGTGACCACTTGGGAACGCCAACTTGTCTGCAATCAACGGCTGTGGTCATCATGTTCAAAAGGATTGTGATATTGCCTTTACTCGTGTTGAGTTTTGGATGTGCCTTGCCTATAGAAGAAATTCCGGTACACTCTCTTCTTTTTTGTTTTGGTTATTTTGTAGTTTGCATGTGTACATTCAGTTAATTATACAGCGTTTTGCTTCCTGCACTGTATTAATGATAATGTTTGATTCCATTACAAGAAGGGTATACATGCACAAAATATCTTAATTAATGTAAACGAAGTAAAACATATTCTATACAATATTGATAGGAATGTAAACACTTGAAACTTTCGAAAATAATTAAACTTAATTAAGCTACATCGTGCAAGAGTTCATGGACATTTATGAGTTGGTTCATATGGTCTATCCGTATACTGACTAATATTTTTCAAATAGATGATGTGACATTCAAACAAACGCGTAACTTTAATACAATTTTGTAGCAGCGAACTTTTCATCTAGCATTCCGCACACACATTCCAAATTCAGCCAAGTTTTCAAATCGAGTATGTTCTTGATAACTTCTGTATATTAACAAGTCATACATGTTGATGTTACTTTGGATTCGCATTATGCCACCTTGATTTCAAACTGGTGGCAATTTAAATCGTTACATGTTTCGTGTCATAAAATGAAATGTGTTTACCTTAGATTATTTTATCACATCGATTCCCTAATAATTTCTAGATTGGTTCAACAATAACACACTGACTGAAGTATGAAAATGAGCCTACCAAAATTATGTTAAAAGCTTAATATACTGTACAGCCCCACATCAGTCGAGCATTATACAATGCTAGAACATCGATTCTAATGAAATTAAAAAAATACAATAATACATCGCATAGAACAATTTCGTTTGTAACCAAATGCATTTTGTATATAATATTTCATATTTTAAAAATTCAATTCGTTCACATGTGCATGTATAGAAATTGTTAAAGCGTTTTTGATGATCATAAAATATGCGTTGATACACAGAAGCAAAAGAGAATGAACTGCAACATACCATGTTTAAACTCGCTTGGTAAGGAAGGGTTACACTGTACATTAAGCTCAATGTTGATTAATTAGGTATGCATCACCAGTTATTTCATACGGAAAACAAATAATTACAATTCCAAACACGTTATCAATCCATCGACTTATATGTACCTTGACCAGTCAGATTTCCAGTGAGGCCATTTTCTGCAAATTGTATTTGTTTCTGTTTGCAGGCCGTCGGTGTAGTAGCCTGTTGGACAAAAGATTTCATCGACAAGGAGATTTGTATGGACGTTGACAGATTACATGACGTTAGAGACTCAGAATCCATGGTATGTGTGATATGTGTTGCAGTTATGCTTACAATTAAAAACGCATACAAGGGAAGCAAATAACTTAAATGGTGGAAATAATAAACAATAAGTAACAACTTTCTCGATACCTTAATGACTACGTTTGACAATGTTCTGTAACTTGCGCTGGAAATTATGTTAATATTACAACTCTCTTTATAACGAAACAAAACATAGCACTGAGTTGCATAAGCGACGGAGGTTTCCATAAAGAACAATACAATTAAAACAATAAAAATAATGATATAATGTTAATGTTATGACAATTGTCATTTAAATAATTATGCTCATTGCAAAGTTATCGTTTGCATGTATATACGATCCACTCAAAATGATACAAAATGGGTAGTCTTTGTGCTTGTGTGTATAAATTATAAACTGTATGATCGTGGTATCGTCACTACATTATGAGAAAAAGAAAATATGCCAATTCACATTTAAAAAAAGGGAACAAGCATGTAATAGTTTTTTTTTATTATATGTACATCATAAGGTTAAATAGACCGGTATATAAAACATATAAGATTACGTGCCCACCAAATCGTCCTCAAATACAATTGGCGCAGATATAGATTACCCGCTGTAAAAAGGTAACTAGGAAAATGTACAACTGTCACTGTCTAGCAAAGATGAAATATCTGGCATTGAAACTTGAGAACGTCCGATTCAATTACAATTGCATTGATGGTCAATACGCATTGTCAACTATGAATAACGCGCCTTGCCAACGTGTGACCAAATTGTCCGATTCTATTACCATCGCAATTATGATTAACGCGCATTGCAAACGTGTGACCAATTTGTCATTGAATATGCGTATTTCTCCGATACGTCTAAATAGTGCCTTCATTAGTGTATCATAGTTTGCCACATTGATCCGCAACTTCAAGGACTCTATTCAGAAAAGTTTAAAAAGAAGTTCCACGAAAAACGATTAACTAGATGTTTACCTACAGATCCGCTGATGATTGGAACAATACCGGGCAAGAACAGCCTGTGTCCAATTGTGCTAATTAAGCAGGCATGTACATTTATTTGAGAATAAAATACTGGGAATGTGTTCTTATTCATGCATATGTATACGGACAATTAAATACAATATGCTTGGACGTAGGCAAACGTGATGTGTATAAGGTGAACATCTTGAAATCTTGGCAAGATATGCCGTTAAACACACTAATGTACAGGTATCCATACCTGTTTGGAATTAACTTTATTAAGAAAAAATTTCCCAATATTTTGTATTGGACATTACAATTACCGCAAATACTAGCATAACCATTACATGCATGTAATTAAGTAGGACTTGAAGCGTTGTATTTTTTGAATGAAACAAGTACATTTGTATTAATTTCAGGCCACCAAACGAAGTTCTGCAAACATAGGCCCTGATTTAGATGCTGATTTCTTTCCTCAGAGAAGCTATAGACATTTCCTTCCATATTATCTTCAACAACGCAAAAACAAATGGGCACCTAAAACCATCATGTTTTCGCACACTGGGAACAAGGCTATGAAACGAGCGTTCGACTCCATAGAATATTTCAGAAGTTTTGGAGGTTTTGGAAAATAACTTGTTATGTAAAGTCGACAGTTCAAGAGAAAAAAAGATACGTTTTTCACGGTCGCCAAAATGACAGAGATTTTTTAATGAGTATTCTGGCATAATTACTTCAATATAAGTTTCGATTTGTACAAAAAACTTGTAATTAGTGGTTGAAATTAAACATGTTATTATATCAAATATCTTTTAACTTTTTAGTAGTTGTACAGGTACACACATTCGTAAAACGTTGTTAATTCATACAAATTAAATACATCAGCAGTCATTAATTATTTAGTAGTTTAATCTTTGTATTGTTTGTATTATAAAGTATATGAATACTATATCTACTCAATATGGCGAACCGACGCTCTCCGCTGTACGTTACCACACACTGACATAAACATTCTTTTGAGATACTAATATAATAATTATGACTTATGCAGTAAAAGGAACAGCTAAAATATGACTGATCCGTAAACAACACCAATTGATGTCATAAATAATAGTCACGAACAAAAGTGTCATTGCCACAAAGGTAAGCTCGTCAACAATTGTATTTTTGTCCCTTTAAAGTCTGAACAAAGCCTCAACCGATGTATATTATATTACCTTTGACCTTGAATAAGAACCTTTACCGTCGACATAGGGACATATTTATTGTGTTTGAATCTGAGCATACCTACTGTCAAGTTAATTTGAAGAAAAAAACCTGTTATGCTCAAGGCTACGTTTTGACCTTTGACTTTCAAAAGGCCGTTGACATAGGAGTGTGGGTCTAGTGTGCAACAAAATTTATATCAGGTATTTAAAAAATTGATCCATACAGGACAAAGTTATGCTATGTAAACAGTGTTACATGTTTTTTTTTTCTTTTGAAAAGAAACCTTAACCTGCAACCTTGACCTTGGACCTATGAACCAAGTTCAACATGCTTGTTTATCTGGTATTTATATATAAATGCAAAATCTTAGACAAGGTTATCAACTGTTGTTTTGAGAGAAGGTAACATGCTGTCACTTTGAAAATAGGCACTAATGGTTGGGTGCATAATGCATATAGTTTATAGTTAAAATGATATGGTATCAACATAATGGCTTGTATGTAAGCAATAGTGAAAACAGCGTTTTGGGCACAACTATGTTTTTGTTATGTCTAGCCTCAAATATTGTGCACTATGTATTAATGCTCAACAACAACAACAACATGCCGGCAAAGGCTTCCTGGGTTACTTCACGTGTTACTTCTTAAACGGGTCAGGCATGGACTGCACAATGGCGGATTGCATTGGATGAAACTTTACCATTATAAATCAGAAGACAAATCATTTGAAATAATTAACCATCTTATTTTGAAATCATTTTTGCGTTGAACTTAAAACCAGGTTGGAACATAAATGCACTTTGACCTATGATTATCACTATACTATTAAAAATTAGTCATTTATAGGGTAATATGACAATTCGTCCCCTATTTTATAGCGAATCGTACCATATAATTTCATGAATTGGGACGCATCTAATAATGTAGACGAAGAAAAATGTTGTAATGTTATGGGGTATATATTGTTGGTACATACTTGTCTTGCTGCAAATTGTTATATTGTCTTACAATTCGAATATTATCAATTTAAATGATAATGGTAATACAATTGTGATTTAAAATAAATGTTTGTTTGTTGTTAATATGAATAAAACTGGGAATGATACGCAATTTATGATAAACCCTAATTTCCGTTTTATTATTCATATCTACAGTAATAGCTTGTACAATATTGATTATTTCGAATACATAGCATTATTGTATGTCATGTTTTATCAACGTTTTCCATATCTTGACAAACAAATTATCTATATCACACCATAAAAACCAAACGACAATGGTGTAAGCATGACAACAACGTGTTATTCCTAGACATGAACATTGTCAAATAAGTGGAACAACCAGGAAATTCCACATTAAAGACTACGCCAAAACGAAGCAAGAGCCTGGAGTGAGTAGGAATTACAAAAAAGTCAACAACAAACTACCACACCTATTGTTTTTAAATTTCTTTCACATTCATAAATTGAAAAAGAATTAAGAAATAATTCGTGTACGTTATAGTTTGTTGTCGAATAACCCACCGCCGGAAGTTTAGATGCGTAGGGATTAAATCCGCACGAGTGATTTGAAACCACGCATCTAAAATTCCGGCCGTGGGTTATGCGACAACAAACTACAACGTACACGAATTATTTCGATTATAACACGATGTTTACTAAAGATTTATACAATGTATCTTATTTTTCTTGCATTCTATGTTATGTGAAGCTCCGCCCATAAAAATAACTTTCGGCTGTTCTGTCGATCAGATCTCCGCCCTCAATAACAGCCAAACTGGATGGAAAAAAACCCATTTCATTTCTCCCGTTTGCTTAAATAAGAACAATAACAACTTGCGTAAACTAACATGTTTTTATTGTACAGTTTTAATTAACGCAAGAGTGTAACAGCTACAAGAAAACAACACTGTATATGTGACAATAAATTGGAATAAACTGACGATACTGTACAGAACAAATTACAAATAGTGTTTATTCAACGTCTCATCTTCATCCGTTATTCGTGTTTCGCTGTCTGTAAACAGGAAGTGATTTTCATCTTTGGATTTATTTATGGATGTTTATATTTATTGTGCTGGAATTAATGGGACCTGAGAAGATGAACCACTGCTTGGATTGAGAAAAAGTGTTCAGCAGGTTGAGATTAGATGAAGTTGATGATGTTAATTGGTCAGATTCAGTCCAGGCATGGATGTTACTGTCAGAAGATGCACTGCAAGTGGAAATTTCCAGTGGTGAAGAGAGAGCTGGCTCCAGAGCTCCAGATAAGGATTTAGTCTAAAGGGTATTTTACCCCAGATATTATTGATTAAGCGTATTTTACTCCTTTGTTTCAGCCATAAAGGGTATTTAGGAATATTGAGTGGTATTTTCCATTTGCACAGAAAACTGGCATAGTACATGTAAATGGTGTGTTGAATCTAGAAATGTTATTATTTGTTATTAATATTAATAAATGCAAACAGAATGAATTTAAAATGATGCTATGAAAAGATTTTATTTAAAATATTACGGCAGGAGCCGCTGGTCGCTTAAAACATCCCTTTTTTTGATCCACAAACATGATGGGCCGCCATTTTGATTACATACTTATTTTGATTGACTTACTTTGGTGAAAGGTCAAGGTCATCCTTCAAGGTCAAAGGTCAAAAAAACAAAACTGCACCCACAGCCGAGCGTTGGTCCCCGCTATGCTATGCTCTTGTTTAATAATGTTGTTAAGATGTTATAATTTACTTGACAATGTTTTTTTTACCATATTAAAAATAAGAACACAGACTACATGTTGTGTATTTATTTCATTACTTTTCAGCATGTTCACTGCCCATTTGGTCTGTTTATTAGTTGTTTTCTCTGTGTTTTGTTGCTTAATTTTTGTTATGTCAATGCTTGAAACTTCCTTGAACCGTTTTGGCTGTGGCACTTCGCCAATATCATCAAATTCCTCGTCCAAAAAACTTGTGTCATCGTCAAGTCCAAATCCTGTTGTTTCACGAAAAAAATCGTCCAGTTCCTTGTATGTACTTGTGTATTTCTCAAAGATTTCAAAACTAAAAACGCATTTAATTTCTCCACTTGTCACGGATCGAATCAAGAACTTTTTGACAAGTCCATCATGTCTTGTATCGATAACTCTCCAGTTATCATTCGATCCGCGATAAGAGCACACTGCCCCGATTCGAACTTCAGCCATTTTAGTATCAAAGCAGCAGACGAACACCGTGGGAAATTGGGTCAATTTTACGCATTTCTGTTCAAAGCGTAGTATTTTGTCACGTGACTTTCATTCATAAAATACCGGATTATTACGCTGGTGGAAAATGTATCGGCACGTTTTGTTTAGTTACAGCGCGTGCTTTCAGTGTATAAGCTCCGCCCATAATTATTGCAGAATAACCCATGGACGATTTTCTTCTTTGTTTATATGAAGTTTGGCACGTGCCGTGTTAGAATTACTGTTTATCGATTCAGTCTCGGTTTAAATCGTTAGTCCGTAGTGACATGCGGTAATATTATCCCGTTGATATCGTTTTTTGGAATTTGCGTTTTATTGTTTTAGGAGACAACATAACAATTAAATGACAGTTGTTCATGTTGTCATCAAACTGAATTAGAATATGTTGCATGTTATCGCAAACTATTTGTCTTTCATATGTGGGACATATTCACAAGACAATAAAGACTGAAACAAGTAGCGTTTTGAATACTATATTACATTTAATTGAAGAACGCGCCAATAACAGCGACTGGTGAATGATTTAAGGTACTGTAACGGTTTAAAATCCAGTGTGTGCCTGGTTAATAAGGTGAAAAATCTGATTCCGTGCATTTCATTTTGCTGATGGCAATTTTCACATACAGTCGCGTTACAGATGCGACATTTTCCAAATCAGATTTGTGAATATTATAAACATCGACTTACTTGTTCGTGGGTACGTCTATTGCAAATAAAAACGTCAAAAATAAAGTCACTCGCAGAACTAGACACCACATTTAACCACGGTTCATAATTATTGTATTCCACTGATATAACATTTAACAAACACTTTCCTTGAAGTCTAAAAATCCCGAAGAAACCTATGATAATACCGGTTAATCGATCATCAATTAAGTCATATCTTCAATTAATGACGCCAGCCCGGTTGTCATGATTTCTATCGCATAGGACGCATTAACTTGCAGTGTTTTTGTAACGATATTTATGAACCACGGGAATCCCATTAACTGAATATTACGGCAAATCAGGCCCTCCCATTTGGTACCGGCATAGAGGAGATTACTTAATTGGTCAGTAAACCCGTACTGTCAGTACATTTATTGTCAATAAATAATTTAATTTGTTGCCTTAAATACCAAATAACGATTGCAGGCAAACACTTGAGCCTCGCTCTGGGAAAATCGGGCTTAATGCATGTAGTGTCGTGCCGGATAAGAATATGCAGTCCGCACTTGCGTATAAGGAGCTACAATTTCCGCTTTTAACCAAAAAAAAACGTGTACAGAAGTCTATTCTAAACGAAAATCAAGTCTAGGCGGAAAGTGTCGTCCCAGATAAGCATATGAGGACTGCACATGCATTAAGCCCGGTTTTCCCAGAGCGCGGCTCATNGAATTTGTTTCTTTTTTTTTTTTCATTTTTAATCCTGACGGCGGCCATCTTGAAAACGGACGCCGTTTTGATTTGTTTGTATTGGCTAACGTGCTTTATCAAATCAATAGTTAATGAAGAGTATTTGTGCCAAATTTGGTGCTTGTATCACAAACTGAAAGATGTCTTGATATATAGACTTAATCTGCTGAGCTAATAGGACCAAATCCGCTGATTCACAGTCATCAAGAATTAGTTCAGTTGCATGAGCCATCAAAAACTAGGTTTAAACTTTGAGTTTTAAAGAAAAATTGTGCGATGAGATCTTGTGTGGTATTCTGAATCTTTCTAAGAATGTATGCTTAAAATTGTTCTATAACGTTAAGGTTAAGGTTTTAGGTTTAATATACATTTCCTTGGTTTGAATCTTATAAGTTTCTTTGAAAAATTTGGTTAAACAATTTACCATGAAACATGGTATCTTAAAGAGGTGAACATCTATTTAAAGACATTGGATGTAATTAATAGATATGCAAGTTATGACTTTAACTTCCAACAGCCATTTTATTCTGAAATTTAGTAAAGTTCCTATGATAATTCCCACATTTTTCTGTAAATTTATTTTTGTCCTAGCTTTTTTCGGAGTATCATACAATATCTTGGAAATAATCTAAAAATAACTGCATGTGTTTATTCAAATGTTAGAAAGTTGGCAGGAGTCTTAAAAGTTGTGAATGTTCTTAGAAAATGTATAATTAATTTAAACGTGTTTTGTTGAAAACATACAACAATCAATTCACCAATTGCTACACTTACACTAGTACTCCCAATAATCTGCATAATTTAGGTAATATTTGTTATGAAGTCGGGTGGAGTGAGGGCTCATGGCAAACATAATTCATAGATGTGTAGTATCCATTTATGTGTAGACGTCGACCAATATGGTCGATTGAAGGACAGACCTTAATAATAAGACATTAAGACATTAACAATAATTTTAAAAACATAATTAAACATGTTATACTATGGAATGTGAATGAAACAAATATCAAATTAATTAGGCACATTTCATAATATAATACAATTACATGTTATATTTATATGAACACTATGTTTACTCACCAGGTTGGGATACATGTTGACCAACAGAATGGCCTTGCGTCCAC
The DNA here is from genome assembly GCA_007657795.1 of Dreissena rostriformis. Lineage (NCBI taxonomy): Eukaryota > Metazoa > Mollusca > Bivalvia > Myida > Dreissenidae > Dreissena > Dreissena rostriformis. Next base: position 27,914 of record VMBQ01008903.1, read on the forward strand.
TAGACGGTCTTTGTAAATGCAAGCGTGGACATTAAATGTACAATGAAATATTTCTATTGAAGGACCAATGAGAATCTTGCATCTGAGCATATAATGAGTATGATTGGGCATAATACATATTTCATCAGCCTTCGTGGATAAATGCACACTGGACACAGGACATAATTCCTACATTATCTGAATAGATATCTTACATTAAAAGGGAGATAATAAATTGAACTGTTCTACACTTATTCTTAGAATTCTCTGTGAACAATCTAACAAAGATAAATAATAAGCAAAGGTTATACTGAGAAAACTCTTAGAAAATATCTTAGTACTTTGTCTTGAAACAGAATTCTATGTTAAGGTAGTATGCAAAATTTGATAAGGAAAACAGTTATTATCATTTTTTTTAAGTTTCTTCACAATATTAATACTTACATTTTAAGTGAATCACATATTCAGACAATTATCATTAAATCATAGTTAATGTTTAACACTAAGATAAAAATTGTCTGAGAATATAACCCTTCAACTAGGTTACGTGTGTGACAATCTAAGGATTTGCTAATCCAATTTGCTATCGATGTGTGGTATGTCTACTCAGGCTCAAAATTACATTATTCGGCATTAACTTGCAGACTAGTAAGTTGATTGCAAGAGACAACGATTCATCCAATGTTGATGACACAATCAAAATGCGCTATTGCTGTATTACCTTTTGCAGTTGGACTGGGACGCCTTTTCACTGTGTACAAAAAAGTGACCTTGCATGTTCTTCTGAAAGTGCTACAGTATGTGCATACACAAAATTGTATAAATGGATAAAACCTGTTAGCATAAAATTAGAAGTGAATAATTTGCGTGTTTGAATTAAAATATTATATTATTTTTAAGATACCCGTTTAAACTACAATAGATAGTTTTCTTGTACTGATTTTTAACACAGACGTTTATCCAAAAATAATACATTTCATTTTGCTAAATAAAAGATTTTATGCCGTAAAAAAACCGAATAGTTTGGTTATCTGGATATTTGTATTTTGGCTTGATATTTAACAATGATAATTTATCTAAATTCCAGTACTTGACACTAGTCCAATTTTCATACTTCTCAATATTTTGAAATAGTTATATATATTAATTTTGTCTTTATTAATTTAATCTCATTAAGGTACCATAAAAATAAATAAGAATTGCATAAAGATTTCACCAAACTTGGAGTATTATCTGTTCAAGACAGGGGTATCACTTGGTGCCAGCCAGCTCAATGTTAAGAACAATATGTAGAAACCCAAAAAAGACATATTCGAAAGTGCTCAATATCATCAAAATTATATTTCATTAGCCATTATGTATATATATACGCATTGAAAAGATATTTTTCAGTAAAACAAATACAAATGTACAATTTATTACAACAACTGTCGTCCCATCTTGATTTATCGCTTTGAACTGCACATGTTGAGGACATCAGAATTTCCATCTTAAGTGGAATACCTGCAACATCTCACAAAATATACAATGCTGGGTAATGAAATATAATGAGAGACAAAATAAATAATGAGAGTACATGTATATATATACTTGGTCTTATTTTCAAAGCCGTTGAAAAGACTATGTCGATGCTACAAAGGTTACCGGTAGAGACAAGGTTATACAACTCCTTGAGTGTTGCGACGAATCTCTACGTAAGGACATCACAAGAGCCAGTGGAAGCCTCACAGATAAAACAGAGGCTGAGGTACTTGCTGCAATTCTTGCTGGCCGTCCGGGAGGAAAACACGATGGTGACACGCGTCACGCTACATAATATGCGCCAAGATCGGGACAAGACTGTGCGAGGTTTCGGCGCTAGGTTGCATGGTCAGGCAAATATTTGCAAGTATTTAATCAAATGCCCTGGTTGTGATATTGACATTAGTTATACAGAAGCCATTATGCGCGATGTGTTAAGCAGAGGACTCGCAAACCCTGAAATCCAAATGGATCTCCTCAATGATAAAAACCAGGAAATGAGCCTTGAGGACATTGTTCAGTTCGTGGAGGCTAAGGAAGCAGGCAAACGCTTTGCCTCTTGCCTGCTTGATCGAGAGTCGGTCAATGTTGCCAGCACCTACAAGAAAACACAGAAAGTATCGAGACAGTCTGACTTAGAGGTTTGCTCATATTGTGGTAAACGAGGACATGGAAAGCAAAGTAAAACACATATTCGCCGTACTCAATGCCCAGCATTTTGCCACAATTGTGAACATTGTAAGCGTGATCACCATACTAAATCCATGTGTCGCAGCAAGGACAGTTCCCACCGCCCACCACGAGCCCGTCAATCCAGGGGAACAGATCATGGGAATGAACTGTTCGACTCCGTGTGTACATTATTTGACAATTCATACTGTTTAGACACAAGCCTCGGTAGTGAAGTGTGCACAGTTAACAAACGTAATTATAGTGTACCTCTTGAGCATCATGTGTATGACATTCTATCAGACAATTGGGTCCGCCGAAGTTCCAAGCCACAGCCATTTATAAGTGTGATTGTTCACACTGTGTTGGAAGACTATACTGAACTTGATTTCGACGACATGTATGCACGCTCCACCCCAGCCTCCGTCCCTGGCATTGGTGATACTGGTTGTCAGAGCTGTTTAGCAGGCCTTAAAGTTATCTATCGCCTCGGTTTAAGAGAATCAGATCTACTACCAGTTACTATGCGAATGCACACTGCTTATAATGAAGGTATTACGATCCTGGGTGCAATCTTGCTTCGCATCTCCAGCACCGATTCCACTGGACGTCCTGTTACGACCCGGCAAATGACGTATGTTACAGATTCGTCGGAAAAGTTATTCCTAACTAGGGAGGCGTGTATTGACCTTGGAATCATACCACATAGTTTTCCACAGGTACAGTCTGCATTCCAACATTGCACAGCCGATGTTCATGACCAGAGTGCGGCTCCATGTGGTTTTCCATCTCGAAAACTTCCTCCTCCACCGCCCCGTACATTACCATTCCCAATATCCCAGGGATCTCGTGAGATGTTGCAGGACTATCTGCACAAATACTATCGATCAAGCACATTTAATACATGTGAACACCAAACTCTACCGCTTATGGACTGTCCGCCAATGAAACAAATGATCGATCCAGATGCTTTACCTGTTGTTCATCATACCCAAGTGCCAATACCACTGCACTGGAGGGATGCTGTGAAGGAAGGACTTGACCAGGATGTGCAATTAGGTGTTATTGAGAAAGTTCCTATTGGAAACCCTGTTACATGGTACCATAGGATGGTCGTCTGTGCGAAGAAGACTGGAAAACCGAGGCGTACTGTAGATCTTCAAGCGCTCAATATCCATACAACCCGTGAGACCCACCATACCCCTTCCCCATTCCTACAGGCCCGCTTAGTTCCAGCTGGCAAAAAGAAGACCTTTTTGGATGCTTGGAATGGGTAGCATAGTGTACCAATATGTGAAGAAGACCGTCATTTGACCACATTCATAACTCCCTGGGGCAGATACCGCTACAAGACTGCACGACAAGGCTATATTGCTTCAGGTGATGGTTACACAAGGCGTTATGATGAGATTGTTGCGGGAATCCCCAATAAGACCACATGTGTAGACGACGTATTGCTGTGGGCAGATTCCTTAGAGCAGAGTTTCCACCAAAACAGTCCATTGGCTTGATGTTTGCGGGAGAAACGGTATCATACTTAATCCAGAGAAGTTTGTTTTGGTGCTGATACAGTGGAATTTTCCGGCTTTGAAATTTCTTCAAATGATGTCCGCCGTAGTCAACGGTACATGATGACAAGCCTTCAGTTTCCTAGCCCGAAGAATTTAACCAATGTGCGGTCATGGTTCGGCCTAGTGAACCAAGTTTCGTATGCCTTTAGCATGGCTGACCGTGTGCAACCGTCTAGAGACTTACTCAAACCAGATACCCACTTTGAGTGGACTGAAGAGTTGAACGAGCTCTTTGAGGAATCCGAACGGGTGATTGCGGACCAGATAGAGAAAGGCGTAACGATCTTCGACCCCGCCAAAACTACCTGTTTAGCTACAGACTGGTCCAAAACGGGTATTGGCTTTTGGCTTCTACAAAAACACTGCTCATGCACAGATATCAAGCCGTTCTGCTGTCCCATGGGCTGGAATATCACTCTTGTGGGAAGCAGATTCACTCACGCGGCCGAGTCAAGATATGCCCTCATAGAAGGTGAGACACTAGCAGTGGCAGATGCACTAGAGAAAGCGAGGTATTTTGTACTTGGTTGTCAAGACCTCATCTTAGCAGTGGACCATAAACCTCTACTTAAGTTATTTAGTGACAGAGCCCTTGAGGACATCTCTAATACACGCCTACGCATTCTGAAGGAAACGACACTTCGATACAGATTCCGTATTATTCACATCCCAGGAGTGAAGCATCGTGCAACGGATTGTCTATAACGCCATCATTTTCAACGAACCTGTACAACTGATCCTACCTGATGACGAAGCCACTTTCAATGCCAATTTTTTGCGCACATCATCTAGACCATCCCTTTTGTCTGTCCTCAGAACGAACGACACTCACGTATATACTGGTGAAGAGGAAAATGTATCAACAGCCATTTCTACCTTGGGCGCACTCAGTATACAGTCAGTTACCTGGGAGAGGGTTCGTATCATAACAGCGAGCGACGACGATATGATTGTTTTAGCTTACCCGATAGAGAACGGTATGCCTGAATCACGCACACCAATGCCTAATGCACTGAGTGATTTCTTTCAGTTTAGAGATGACCTCTCCGTTACAGATGGTGTTATCCTATATAAGGATCGTATTGTGATCCCTCCATTACTCAGAAATGAAGTCATTGACGCACTTCATGCTGCACATCAAGGAGTAACATCAATGATAGCTAAAGCAGAATAATCAGTTTTTTGGCCTGGCATAACACCTGACATTACCGCTCTTCGCTCTGATTGCAATCACTGCAATCGAAATGCCCCGTCAAACCCGAGTGCTCCGCCAATCCCACCGACTGTCCCAGAATATCCATTTCAGTGCCTTTGCGCTGATAACTTTACTTACCAGGGACATAATTATCTAGTAGTTGTCGATCGGTCTAACTGGTCCATTGTCGAGAGATCATATCAATGTGCTACCGGGCTCATCACTTGCCTCAGACGGATCTTTGTTGCATAGGGGATTCCAGATGAGCTTGCTTCTGATGGTGGTCCCCATTTCATTGCTACCATTACGAGACAATTCCTAAAGATTGGGGTGTTCATCATCGTTTGTCATCTGTCGCATTTCCCGATAGCAATTGTCGGGCCGAAATTAGTGTGAAGACTGTCAAACGCCTTCTAATGGACAGTACCAGAACATCAGGGGACATTGACACTGACAAATTCCAACGTGCAATGTTGCAATATCACAACACACCTGATAGGGATACAAAACTCTCCGCAGCTATGTGTATATTCGGCAGACCCATGTGACCATGTTCGTTTTCAAAACCAAATTGGCAACTTCCCCTGGAAATGGGATAAAACCGGCGTTGTCATAGAGCTACGCCAATATGATCAATATGTTGTTAGAGTTGACGGCTCCAGACGTGCCACACTGCGTAACCGTAAATTTCTAAGTCAATACATCCCAGTCCATGCACCACTGTCCAGGCTGACCGTTGATTGGGACATTGGACTCAACAGATCTCCACCAACCCAACTTAAGGACACATCTCTACCTTTGGGCCCTAATAACACACCCGATCATATTACACCAGCTATTCCGAGAACACCAGATCTAGATGAACTTGCACAGACACCTGTCGCTACACGTAATACACCAAAATCTGCAACAATCCTGGCCACCAAACGTCAGTTGGCTTATGGATCCCTAAATCAGTCGAACTACCAGTCACCAACTGCCAGTGAGAATCCTACATTACCACCAGCCGTCGAAAAACATGTCGCTGCTCCTGAAGTACTCCCTACACCTAGACGTTCAACCCGATTGAGACGTGTTCCTTCATGGCAAAAAGACTATGACATTGAATGTGATCCTTCGCCATGATGTTACTTTTAGTGTGAAGAAATACTTGAAGAACTATTTGACTAGTGTTTTTTCATTCACTTTAATTGATATATTACTTAAGAGAGTGCAAGACATTGGCTTCATTAGATCAGTCTTTTTTTAATTCTCATAATTACCCAAAGACTTGGGGGGGAGATTGAGGGTTTTATACTACTCTAGTTAAAGCTATTTCTTACCTTTTCAGATCTTGATAATTGTTGATAGAGACCATTTAAGTTCATCAAACAAATAGACGTATTCTTATTTATTTAAGAGTGGGAGTTTGCCGAATCTTCTGACACGCCCATATGAACATCACCTACATATAGTTCGCTCAGTCGTCTTGCATATCAAATTGTGTACATCCAGGCTGCAGTAAATATCAAGATGAGGGTTAGAATAGTATCTCGCTTTATTTTTCTCCTAGCCTTAAGTTCTGGACAAAGTCTTGAACCGCAACACTCCAAGTTTGATTACGGGGAGAAGNGAGTTGACGGCTCCAGACGTGCCACACTGCGTAACCGTAAATTTCTACGTCAATACATCCCAGTCCATGCACCACTGGTCAGGCTGACCGTTGATTAGAACATCGGACTAAACAGATCTCCACCAACCCAACTAGAGGACACATCTCTACCTTTGGGCCCTAATTCCCCACCCGATCATATTGCACCAGATATTCCAAGAACACCAGTTGGCTTATGGATCCCCAAATCAGTCGAACTACCAGTCACCAACTGCCAGTGAGAATCATACACCACCACCAGCCGTCGAAAAACATGTCGCTGCCCCTGAAGTACTCCCTACCCCTAGACGTTCAACCCGATTGAGACGTGTTCCTTCATGGCAAAAAGACTATGACATGAAATCTGATCCTTCGCCATGACTTTTTCTTCCACAATGTTACTTTTAGTGTGAAGAAATACTTTAAGGACTATTTGACTAGTGTTTTTTTCATTCACTTTAATTGATCTTTTACTTAAGACAGTACAAGATATTTGTTTCATTAGATCAGTCTTTCTTTTAATTCTCATAATTACCCAAAGACTTGGGGGGAGATAGAGGGTTTTATACTAATATAGTTCAAACTATTTCTATTCTTTTCAGATCTTGATCATTGTTGATAGAGACCATTTAAGTTCATCCAACAAATAGACGTATTCTTATTTAGATTCAAACATGGCTTTCATATAGAGATACACATCTGACCAAGTGTCCTTCAGAACGAGTCATACTCATATATGTGGCCTTAGAGTGGTTTTCAATACCTCTAAACTAAAAGAAGGGCTAGTGCGTCAAGACTTCACCATAGCCCTATCTAATAGGTTCCAAGCCCTCACAAATCTCAAAGAAGCCACTGTGGACGACAAATGGGACACTG
>VMBQ01008904.1:0-18544 GCA_007657795.1 Dreissena rostriformis
TAATCCTGGTCACCTGAGCTCGACGTGTTTAGGGAGCTGAGGGACCCAGCATCGCTGCCGCCGCCCTCGTATTCAAAGTTGTGCGGTACATCGAACGGCGGCGAGGCGGGATCCTCGTCTGCATCCTGAAGACGCCCACCGATGAAGTCGCCGATGTCGGGACGCTCACTTGGTGCCCCTCCAAGGGGTTTCGCCTTTTCCCTGTGAGCATCGGCCCAGGGGGCTGGGTGGTGATCGCCATCATCAGGCTTGCGCAGACGACTGAGGTCGTAACGAGTCTGGTCTTCTTCGCCTGATTGAGATAAACAAATTGTTTTCAACATGTACATATAGAAATATATGTAAACCTATATGACCAAACATAAATATGTCTTATTTCTTATTATTTCTGGTTCTACGGTGAACAAGTTGAAAACATAAATTACATAATGCTAAACAATTACATCGTATTTTCATTTGGTCACATGTAAATGATTGCATTTGCTAATACAACATGTATCACTGATCTCATTGTTCTCCATCTTCAGACTTATTTTCAAATAAATAACTGTCTGTTTTGTATCTAAATATGAAAATGAATGGCACTTAATCATGTTCTGTATGACTGTCGATAACATTAAATAAAATCTTATAATTTAATAAACAAACATCCTCTGTAATATCACATAAGTATCTACAAACTGATATTGTATAACATCACACATGACATACCGGCTCCTTCTTCATCGTAGTACATGATGTTCTCTCGAATGTCGTCATCATAATCATCATTCAATGGCGCCTTTTCTCCGCCCGCAGTTCTACATCTCACCCAGTAAATTATTAGAATAATCAGCACTGAAATAACAACATTGAAATAATGTTCTAATATATCCATACATTTGTTGTGCCCATTCTATAAAATATTGAATCATGTATTAAAATTCTCTAATACCAAAAACAATAATTCTATGAATAAATACTAAATATCACAGCCATTAACACTTAGCAAAAGGAGTAATATTGTGCATTTAATTGTGACTAATGTTTATGTAAATTGTTAACACTAAGTATCATTAAAAGACATAAAAGGTGAATCACTAAGTTAACATTTTACTAAAACAAGTTACTCAGTGCAAATACTTCATATAAAATATTTCCTTGAAATAAACTGTTCACATTAAAACAAAACAGCAAAATCTCAAATATTACAGCAACAAACAATGAAAAGTGTTAAACATAAGAGAACACACTTATTTACAAGAGCAGTTGTATAATGTTAAGAAATGTATGAAAAAAGGATAACGAAAATGAAGTTTATAATGGAGTAATAGACTGGCATATCTACCTATCAAGACAAGGATTCCAAGAGCTATGCCGATGGCCATTCCTGTAGCATTCGCCACATTCTCTCCAGGCGGAGTTGTGATAGCACACACAGCCCCGCCTGAGTTAAGGGATGGATGACACTGACACAGGGGTCCATACCAGCCTCCAGTACATGTACACTGAAAAATAATTAACATGAATCTATCAGTTTACCTGACAAATAGAAACTGAATGCTTGCAATACAAATATCTATACATTTGATTTGATACATGCAAGGGTCCATCTTACATGTAAGACAAAAAGCACATATGTGTCGTGTTCTGAGAAAACTAGGCATAATGCTTGTGCGTAAATTGTCATTCCAGATTAGCCTGTACAGTCCGCACAGGCTAATCAGGGACAACAATTTCCGCTTTTATGGAATTTTTCGTTTAAATGATGTCTCTTCTTAGCGAAAATCCAGTTTAGGTGGAAAATGTCGTCCCGAATAAGCCTGTGCTTACACAGGCTAATCTGGGACGACACTTTACGCACATGCATTATGCCCATTTTTCCCAGAACATGACACATATTAACATGTGTATTTATGTATTAATATGTCAGCAATTGGTATAAGCACAAGTCTGCAAGCCCAACATGGAACCCTTTTAACTGGCGGGCTTACTTTTTCATTTTTATACAAGAGTCACACATTTTCTTGGTTTCAAGTAATATTATAAGAATTCGGGCTCACTTGCTTAAATTGTTAATTTCAATGACTGCTATGCAAGCCATATAATAATGCCTGCTTCAGAAAATAAGCATATTTGAACTAAATATTAAGTCTAAAATTAGATAAATAATTGATAGCATGTTAAATTGTTACATAAATGTTGCAATCAAAGAGGAAGCATTGTTAGCAAGAATAAAAACTATTTGGACTATGGAAGATAACTTCAAATAAGTAGATATCCAAAATGTATATACTATAAAAGGTCCTTCTCCTTTCTTGGGTGGAACGTTGTTGGAACATGTTCCACCAATACATGGCGAGTCACGTGAACAATAGTCGATGGGGAGACACTGTTCTTTACTTTTCTCGTAATGCTCTGGGCATCTAAAGTTGAAAACAATCAATTTAAAGAACGGGCATTAGAGAAACACTTATATAGATATGAATACAGCCAACAGAATAATCCAGAACATTTCAAGTTGTATGATTGCTAGAAGAGAAATCTCTGAAGCATGAATAACAATCTCATTATCAGTGACACAAGAAGAAAGCTAATGCCGGTGTACAATCTTTCAACAGTTAAGCATATCATGTATTTGGATTCGATATAATTACATATAAAATAAGACTCTTCACTGTGAAAATGATCCAAATATATCAATCTGTTATAACAGCGAAATGTCATCTTTAATAAAAGCACGAGTTAAATAAATGGGTCAATTAATCCAACAAATTCAATATTTCATTAACTAAAAATTCAAAACGTTCATCAAAGCTTAACTTTGAGCCATCACTTGTAAGGCATGTAAGCAATTCGTGGTCGCTGTTTTGCACAATAAAATATGCTTACATATTGTGTTTGCTTCTATTGGGCGACTTAGTAAAATTATACGACAACTGCAAACAATTCTAAAAATATCTGCTACTTTATAGTTATTTTTTTTAAATACAAAGTCAGAATACGGTTTTATATACATGTACACTAGTAAAATATGAGATGGTATTGATTAAATTTCAAGCCATCAGATTTTTGGACAGGGTCTTTTCTCTTGTTTCAGTGCATACTCACTGGCACGAGAAGTCCTCCCACAGCGGGACACAGACAAAGGGAGGGGAGCACTTGTTGTTGCAGTCATCACGCTTGCAGCCCTGATCCGTGTTCGGTTGCTGGACCACCACGGCCGCAGGGCTCTGTGCCTCCTCTGAGTCCGACAGGGGGAACCACTTGTTGTCATAGCGGAAGTCCTTCAGACATGCTGAGATTAAATATTACAAAAAAATTGAAGTAAATTTGTTTAATGTTTGTGGAATTCGTCTAACAATTGGTATGCCTGTATACTATAATACAAATATATATACATGTATCACCAAATACTTGCAAACCAGGTGAAAACAGATTATCATTCATGTGTATTTATTTTAAAAGGTTCGAAAGATGCTGTTTATAGTATTTGTAGATATAATTAATCAAGCCTTAATTAAGACCTGGCTGATAATGAACAAGAGCTTTGTAACAAAAGCGTCTAGTGCAAGGACATGGGTTTGGCAGCGTTCAAGGGAAAATATCAAAAGAATATGGGGGATTAAATTATTATTAGCACATGTTAACTTATGATGACATAACATATGCGTGTTGTTTCAATGTTATTTCTCTAGTTAGAAGCATAACGTTCATGCCATACATCCAGATTTTGGTGGGTGTCGGAACACTTTATCAGAGATGAAGATCTATTGATTTTCTTATACTTTTGTGCTGCCATGTAAGACTGAGGTCGCTAATTGCTACCAATATATGTACTGTTATTGTTAAATAGCTTTGGGAAAGAGCTTTTGTGGTTTATGGCAAACATTACTAACATCTCATGTATTATGTGCAGAGTAGCATACAATATAAGTTATTTCAAATAAAGACAAAATGTGTTTTCATCATTCACAGAAATGTTCTTTTCATACTTATTGCATTTAATCTTAATTTAAATTTTCCATTGGTCGTAATAATTAAATAAGAACAGTACCCAATGAAGCACATCAGGTAATGCGCTGATGCAAGTTTAAAAGGAAATACCATAATATGTCAATAACATCAAAATCTTAAAATAAAATGAATTCACTTTACTGTATACTAGCACAAAATGACAATCCCTTGTGTTTATGAAATTCTAAACACATTTATCACCACTTCTGGAAAGAATTTGATTGAAAAAGTAAGTGATTAGTGTTAAGCATGTTTAAATGAAAGATCGTTTTTTAGGTGTCCCGCCACAAAAACAAATGTTCGGAATATGTTCGACAAAATTTCAAAAATTAGGCCAAAAACTTTGGCACACATGGTTATGTGGAAGGACTTCTCTCCACAATTGTACAACGTATCAAGAATTGACTCATAGAGTAACTCTAATATAGATCGAGCCCTTCCAAAGAGGGGTATAACAACACTCGAGGGGTATAACAACACTCGAGGGGTATAACAACACTCGAGGGGTATAACAACACTCGAGGGGTATAACAACACTCGATANTTATCCTGCGTTTGCATATAACTAAATCGTCTGGATCGCTTATTTAATGTGTTTTTCACCGTTACGTTTTTAATTGCATTTTAGTAGAAAGATTTAAATGCATATTGTCCACAAATAACAATAAAATGAAACATGCCTCGTTAAACTTGTCAATGATTCAAAAGATCGATAGCACATACATGGTAACAGCATAACCGGTAGTTGCTAACGGTTATCCAGTCCCACTAATCCGCTAATCCTTACAATGAACTATTTTATGGCATGCAATAACAATTACCGGTAATTATCTCCTGATAACAAAAGTTAATTGAAATGTGATAAACAGGTCCCAACTCCTGCGAGTGACTCCCAAGTTAGCCCCCTCTTTTCACCACGATTTTTCGCAACCTCGATTTTGAGCGAAAAAGTATTTCAAATAAATCGGAAAATAACCGACGCATTTTTTTTTTTTTTTTTCAAAAATCAGAAATTGACGAATTTAAGTGCTGACGAAAAAGTCATTTTTTGAAAGATGACGAAATTTTGTGCTGACGAAAATTAATGGTTTCACAGTACTATATAAATACTATAAGTATTCAACATCAAATATGTTTTGTGGTCAGTATATCAGGTGACTGACAAATCATGTACAATCTAAGTGGAAGAAAAGTGAAGCGCGCTGTCAACATGTACATTATACAATCTAAGTGGAAGAAAAGTGAAGCGCGCTGTCTTGGGACAGCTTTGTTTATGATTTAAACACTTGGTTTCTTTTTTCATATGTCTGGCATCTTGAGAGTTGTATGTGACTCTAGAGTTTCTGACAAAGTAATCAGACAATGAAAACGGGGCTTAATGCATGTGCTAAAAGTGTCACCCCCAATTAGCCTGTGCAGTCTTTCAGCTTTAATGTAATTTTCCGTTCAAAGTAATTCTGTACTTAGCAAAAATCCAGTTAAGGCAGAAAATGTCGTCCCTGATTTTCTGTGCAGACTGCACAGGCTAATCTGGGACTTCACTTTACACACATGTAGTCTCTATTCTCTACACTGCAGGGTTCAGAGGTGGAGGTGATGGTTCAATACCTGGTTCAGGCTTTGTGCACCCTGGGGGAGTCAGACGCTGTACAGGGCGTCTACACGTGGTGTCGGGAGGTCCTCGGCAGGAAGTTCATGTGGGTCAAGGCCGCGGTGGAGAAAGCTAGCGGCAGGTGCGTGGGAGACCAGCGTTTGGAGTTGTTATAACGCAATGGAATTATTGTGTGACATAATAGTCTTATAGTATCAACATCTTAATGAAATGTGTAGGGTATCCATAAATTACATGTTGGAAGATCTTATAAAAAAAACGGTATAACTATGAATAAAGTTATAAATGGTTGTTAAAAATGACAAATAACATGAAAAATAATTATCAAGTGNTTAATTTTTTGTCAAACTTGGCATTAAATGCCTATATCTACATCATTGTTCGTGTAGAATTTTCTGTTGAGGATATTATCATCTGTGGTAGCCTGTATATATTAAAACGCTGGACGTATTTTTCTTGGTTCTAAGCGTATACTTTATTCTTAAGTCTAAGAATGGGTTGGTGAATACAGGCCAAGGTCCTGTTACTACTATAAATCTCAATCTAAGCTAAGTTGACAAATGAGAATGCGTTTGAGCTTTAAATACTATTGGTAAATTATTTACGACTAACATGCTTAGGTTTGTAGCCATAGTTCCAGTACCTTGATTATTTCAGCTTGTATTTTATAACATGTACACTGTTATGAGATTGTATGTTGAATTACCAGCTCCAAAGTTTGCTACAATGATTTCTGATGGAAGCCTACCTTAAACTTGATGTATTTTGAGCCATCATTGGCATCCGTGATGGAGAAAACTTTTCCAGCATCGTCTCTTGTACGGAAACTAAAGTGGAGCGCCAACTGTCGAGGATTCAGCGCGGCGCTGAACGTGTCTAGGAGACGCCAGTCTACAAAGCTCTGAGTCTTCAGAGAAACCTCTGTAACCTCTGCAAACACAAAATAGACATTGAGTTTTTTATTAAATAAGTCTTGTTTTGGGAATACTGGGGTTAATGCATGTGTGTCAAGTGTCGACCGCCCAGGTTCATCTGGGAAGACACTTTCCGCTTTTACAAAAAAAATCATTTCAAGGAAGTCTCTTCTAAACAAAAATCCAGTCTAGACTGAAGTGCTGTCCATGATTAGCCTGTACAGACTGCACAGGCATATCTGGGATGACACTTTACGCACATGCATACGGCCCAGTTTTCCCAGAACGAGACTCAAATGGTGACTATTCCCGTACCACAAGGCATGCATGCATGTCAGTAAATGAAATAAACTTTGCCTATCAACACAGAACTCAACATGATGCTGCTTTCTATAAACACTAATACCACGGTGGAATCCCTATCAGTACCCACTCATTAAGCACAAGTTTAAGTCTAAAATTAGGTCAATGTTAAGGTCATAATCAGGTCAGGTGATGTGAGTGTGCTGAGTGTTGAATGGAAGTATAAAAGCTTTTTAGAAAGCAGTATTGATGTAAATGGAATCATCAATTTAAGTTAACCAAGAATTTTGAGTCCAAGTCCAAAAGAACGTTCACGTCAAGGTCAGAATGAGATAAGGGTGATGTTGGTTTGTTGATAGTGTTTTAAGATAATACTCTTATATATTACCTGTATCACACTTCTGCGAGATTGATGTTCTCCATCCCGGTTTACAGACACACGTCCCGGTCAGTTGGGCGCCCACCACTCCGGTCGCCTCACACTGACCGTTGCCACATCCGGCCTCCCCACATGCAGCGTCCTCGCGGGGACATCCATCCTGAGTGCCCGGGAACTGACCACCCGTGCTGAGGTCATACACCTGCAACAACACAATTCATGTCTCAAATTGTTTACCGTCTCATAATGCCAATCGAAATGCTCTAATGTAGCAGATTGGAATCACCTTTTTTTTTAAAACAAGTACCTCTTTTAGGTCCATTATACACATTTAGTCTATATTTTCAATTAATAATTGAATTTACATTAAGTATGATAAATCTTTTTTTGATTTTGTATTTTACTGATGCGCTTTGACAATGGATTGTTTACTGGTATGTAAATGGTCAAAGGGGTTTTGCCAATGTTCCAAATAAAAACTCAAAAACTTGATAAAATAACAAAATATTTCTTGTTACAATTTTGTTATTTCATGTAACAATGGTACCGCAGCTGGTCCTTCATATTTAGAATTATCAGATGTGAGTATTGATTTCCTTGTACGGTAACCACCAACCAAGTGCTCACAAGTGCAAGGAATGGGTATAATGGGGGTGTGATTCAAGAACGACCCCAGGAGAGGAAAATGCCCTACAGGGTTCGACTAAATTCTTCATTTGTACAAAGTATATAAATCCAGCAAAGTTTATAACTATTTGTAAAATTGGTTTGACATTGAAAGGGCACAAATCAGCTGAAAAGAGGAGAAATTACACCCCTTATGACGGTAATGAAGCGCATGCACCAACCACTGCGCACACCACATGGCCTAGCACTATCAGGTCAAGTCTTGTTATCAAATCCAAGTACAGGTAATGTCATGAACATAATTTTATCCCATTATCAGACGTGCATTGACGGTATAACACCCCATGGAATAAACTAGCCTCTATCCCACCTTGTTGAATAAACCTGTCGCGTGCTATTTTAAGATCATTTGTGGGTTTTTCCAAAAATTGGAGAATCTGCGTTTGTCAACTGCGGAACAACTCAATCGTCTAAAAATGCAATATTTGAACATTATTAATATAAAAATGGAAGAAATAATAGGATAAATAGAATATAATGTGAGTTTTGGAGTTGTTCGCGCTGCCATGGTTCTTAGCCTCGCATGATAAACTTGATCATTATCCAACACTCACATTATATTCTCTCTATGCCTCCGCTTCATTTGACCAACCTCAGCATTGTGAACAAGATTCCGCATGCAGCCAGCGAACTTGTCGCCCATGATGTTGGCGGGATACGACGGGGTGCTCAGTACACCACCGAGCTGAAGAACTTGGGCTACATTCAAGAAAATATTTTCACCGCGAGTGTAGCCCGACGCTTCACAATCCGACCTGTCCTCCACGCTTCCATTTCTGACCGAGTTGATGCAGTGATCCACCACCATTTTTACATTCTGAAATTTGGTAAACGTCCAAGGGTTATCATTGCAGTCTGTAAGGTATACCCATTTTGTTTGCTTGCTAATGTTTGAAAACTATACGATAAAGCAGACACTGCTTAATCATTTACTTTCGTTGTGATTTCGTTAGGTTAGCTTTGTTCAAATTCTACTTTACAAAACTTACTCTTTTTATTTATAAGCTGAAAGAAAAAGCTAAGGCGCTTTATCTTCTTTAATTCAAATCAATAAATACAATACAGCTGAACTTTGTTATTGCGCAATCACTGAGAATTCATAAATAAATTAAAGGAGAATAAAGAGGGAAGCATGTTTGTTGCAAAAGAAAATTGTGTTTAAATAACTGAAAAGTGAAGTAAAAATTTGAGATACAACATGTATTATGATCCTCAACTTCAATTTAATCAAAACAGAGAGAGTTAGAAATCACTACTGTCAACGTTCTTTAATTTTATAGGATTTCTTTTGGGCTTTTAAGCGAGTTGGTTTAAAGAGTTCAGCTTTAATACATAAGTATAAAAACCAAATTTACAGTAATCGCAACCCACCTTTTTATCCCTGAAGATGTCGATCCTGTGCCACGTATCATCGTTAAGACGCTTCCTAGATCTACCGGTCAGCTGCAGGGTAACCTCCCCTGTTCCATGGTCCATACGCAGCCGAGGGTACCCATCAACGAGCTCCAGGAGAACAAAGTCCACAGGGTCTACCGGCTCCAGCTGGGAAATGGGCCCATTGTACATGATCAGCTGGTTCCCCTTCGACGTCAGTATTTCTATACTGGTTCTTGATGCCTCACACTGCTCCAGTTGCTTGTACAGCGCATATCCGGTGCCGTTAAAGCTCTGACGTAGCTTCTGACAACGCGGCCCCTCAAAACCATCTGGACACTTGCAACTGAAAAAAAAATTATACCTCACTTCAAGCAACACTAACTATCTATAGAAAAAACCTCTCTTATCAGGAAAACAGCTCGAGAAAAGATGTTGAAAGAACAAACTGATTAAATAATTGAAAAACGACAAACTGTAATCTTAGGCTGCCAAGTATGCACTTGTTCATAAAACTAGCACATGGTTATCAGGAAAGTTTCACACCAATCTGATATAAGCATATGAGCCTTGCTCTATGAAAAAAGGGCTTATTGCATGAGCATTAAGTGTCAGCCCAGATAAGCCTGTGAAGTCTGCACAGGCCAATCAGGGCAACACTTTCCGCTTTTATAGTATTTTTCATCTAAAGGAAGACTCTTCTGTACAAAAATCTAGTTCAGGCGGAAAGTGTTGTCGCTTATTAGCCTGTGTGAACTGCACAGGCTAATCTGGGATGACACTTTATGCACATGCTTTAAACCTCCTTTACACAGAGCAAGGCTCATATTATTAAGCATCGGTAAAGGAAAAAACATCTAGGTGAAAATGAATAAATCAATGCGTTACCTCACAACCTTCCAGCTGTCAAGCACACACTGGCCCCCATGGTAACAGTATCCAGGGGTACATTTGATTTCGCCACTGAAGTTTGTCGCCCTGCAACCGCACGACCCTACAACGTTTGTATTCACTCCCACGTATGATGAAGCCCCAGATCCCACAGTGACTGGAGTGTCCCTCACCACAAGCTCGTTGAAGCATCCGCCTTCGCAGGTCTCGAAGCGACACATGTCTATTGGCACCATGTCAATCTTGGCTGCTTTGGTTGCGGGTGTACCTGCCAAGTCTGACTGAAACTGATCAACAAATGATCACATTAAATTCAGTTTAACATGTGTTCCTTAACTACCGTGATAGTTGTATCTGGTGTATAAAATGCATAAAGGCTATTTCATTTTTTATTTTTTTTAAGAATATTCAAATGGATTCTCTTTTTATCATTAAAATTATTATTTATACCTGGCTCACCAAATAAAACTTGTAACATAAATTTCTAGATCATTACTCATTTAAATAAGCAAATTTTATTACCTTCATCAAGACTGTTCAACTTTAAATACATTTTTATTATTTAGATAACTTTATATATGTAGCTTATGCACCTTTTTTCATCTCTGATTGCATTATATTATTGTACAATATGGCTTACTTCATATGGAAGTATATGCAGTATTGAAAAAAAACCTGTTTGATTTTTATTTTTTTTAACCCATTTATGCCTAGCGTCTAGAAAACAGCCTTGGCAAACAGCGTAGACCCAGATGAGACGCCGCATGATGCGGCGCCTCAGCAGGGTCTGCGCCGTTTGCTTGAAGGAATTTCTGTAAGAAATATTCTAAATATAGAAATAAATATAGTAGACATCCCTAATTTTGGAAATAAATTGATCCAATTTAGAAGGATGGGAGAGTCCACTAGGCATAAATGGGTTAAATAGCGTCATAATGTGTCATATTTTACCTCCGCTCTATTCTGTGTCACAATGCCGTCCAGCCTGCTGCTCTGGTACCAGGGAGACCCGTGAGCGGCAAAGCGTACGTCGGTGTACGACGCGTTACCCATGACGCTGACCATCTGCACCTTCTCCATGTCCGGTTGTGAGTCCGAGCGGTACAGCTTCATAGCCAACCGCTTCTGGAACTTGATGTAGGCACTGTCCTCGTACAACGTGGTCGAGCCTGGAACGGGTTCACGTCGCAGGAACTCTGCTGGGCTGATGCCTGTAACAAAATGATTATGAGCCAGTGTTTTTTTTTCATTCAAATTTGGGGCCTGTAGAAGAAACACTTTTTTCCCAATTTAATTCAAAACGACGCGATTTTTCCCGATCCAAAGGGATTCCCATTCCCAAAATGGTGAGAAAAAAAACACTGTGAGCATGTGTAGAAATAATCATTTAATAAAATATTTTTATTTCAGAAAGTTAGCCAATGCTTGGTGTTTGTTTGCACTTGAATACCTACGAAACTGAATATGGGAAACAACAAACCTTTGGGGCTATGTGTCTATTAATCTATTGGCATACTTGCATATACAAAAGTATCAATACCTTTAAATGAAAATGGCATATCTGCTCTTTTTGACACACGTACGATAGAACCTTGCCATCCTAAGGTGGGAAGCGGACAACTACAACGAGCGAACCCTTACCCTTACCCTAACCCAGGATACTCCCCTATACCAGGCCTCGTTGTAGTTGTCCGCTTCCCTCCTAAGGTAGAAGTATGTGAATGCATTATAAATGCTGTCATAATAATTAATACTGGACATTCACAATTGATAGTCTGAGCAAGCAGTTAACACATTTTATTTATAACGATAGAATGTATCGGATACAAACCATTAATTCTAACAGATCCTGAGTTAAAGACCGCATCTTCGGTGACGTAAATGACAGTCACACGCACTGTGGTGGTCTTTCCCAAATTCTTTTGATCTTTCACACCAACTTTAAACTCGAAACTCATTTCAGGGACCTTAGTCTTCAATGTGATTTCTCCATTGGTTGGCTCAATCCTATTGGAAGGAAAGCATTTGTAGAAATATAGAACTAAGAGTAAAAGAAGTTATTAAAATGTCCTTTGTATTTAGGTTCCCTTAAACAAATATTATAAAATCATTCTTTTTTTTAGTTTTGCACATTCATTTCTGTGCATAGATTAGTTATGACACATTTAAGAAACACTTTGTCCAAACATCTGACAGGTAAAACTGACACAACTTCTTACAACTGACTTACTTGACAACAGACACAACTACTTACAACTGACTTACCTGACAACTGACACCACTTACAACTGACTTACCTGACAACTGACACCACTACTTACAACTGACAGCTAAAACTGACAACACTCCTTACAACTGACTTACCTGACAACTGAAACCATTTTATAAGAATTGACTTACCTCACAAATTTCCCAGCTAAGGCCTCATCCATCAGAGTATAAACTTTATCGTCATCAATCTCATCGAGGTCAAAGGAATTCACCTTCCCAATCACAAAATTCCCAAATAATCCTAAAACAAACATTTATACATTTGAATGCATTGACATACGTTTCAAAGTAAAAGAATCAGTTAAAGTATTAAGATAAACTAAAAACTATTTTCAAAAGCCAGAATCTAAACTTTCATTCAAATAGAACTTATTTATTACTTTAACACATATTTCAACAACCGTTATTTAATGTCAAGAATGAACATTTCGTTGAAGAGAATGGCTCGCACTCTGCAGTGAATATTGAAGCACAATATATATATAAGAAAAAAATGCATGTTCAAAATTCAACTGCTTATAACATAAATAACATAATGAGACACTCTGAAAAAATGTGTCAAATCCCACCTTTGTAATTATGGACTGTGATGGACTGTGTACCGTCCCGATGAGTGTTATCATTCTTGTCGTTGATTTTGATGTTGAGGTAGCGGATGCCACACTGCTGGTCTGCGCGGTTCAGGCCACGCAGGTCACACATCCAGATAGGCAACTTCACCACTCGCTCGAATTCGCTGTCAAAGTTTCCGGTGACCTTCAACTTTGCAGTTCCGCGGTTGCTATCACCAGCTGCAAGGGACAATTATAAAATAGATTATCTAAATGCCTGAACAACAATGTTTCGCAGTTTGGAAGGAGGATTTATCACTCTGCAATTTAAGTGTAATTTTGATATTGTCATATATTTTCGCGACCCAATGAAACTGTCAAGAATGTTGACATTAATTAATGATATAAAATAAAGTGTTGTAAAATAAATATATCTATTATTAACAATATTAATTTTACATTTTAATCCACAGAATGGAGTTTTTGCTACTTCATGGTGACATTGATGTTTGTTTCAAGAAACGAATTTTAGTGGCTACACCTTTTTTTGACCCAGTTAACCCTGCTGCTTTAATAAATATTTTGACATTTATACTTGTATTTATAAATGATATTACCAGTAATAATACAGGAACAAAAGTACATAGAAATTATTATGCTGAGACCATGACCAAGTGGTACCAGAATACTAATTTTACAGAAACAACTACAATCAAATGAAATTTTACAATTTTCAACACAGCTTTATCCCACTAGTACTCACTGTTGTCCATAGTTAGACTGAAGCGGTTGGTAATGCCGCTGGGACAGCCAGTGCCCGACAGCTGGCAGCTGCACTGCGGGGAGCCACCTTGGTAGCTACAGTTGAGGCTAAACTGGAAGGGGTCCTGATTGTTTTGACCGTCCGCGTCCGTGGCGGTGATGGTGAGAATCTCCTCATCGTTGTACTGCTGGTTCTCCATCAGGTTACCTGCAGTGATTTTTTTTTTCAATTATATTTTACATCCTGCGCCTTTTTGATTGGAAAAAAAAGCGAGATAAACCATGAAATTGGAAAAAAATAAACATTATTAATTTGATGATAAATAACAGTATACCAATTGTTTATAACTGATTGTTGAACTGCTTTCTAAAATTTATGTTATTAAGGGCTAGAGAGTTAAATTGCTGTATAATAAACTCAATAAACCAATTATTGAGTTCATTGGAAAAGTTTGGCATATTTAAGGGGAATTTTGGTCATATTTTGGGGAAAAAATGTTACTTTTTGTCATTGGAAACAGCCTTTTTTAAACTTTTTTTTGCAATTTGGAAACAGCCTGTAAGATGCTGTAATTTGGGGCATAAAAAATCACTGACCTGTCAGGTCCTTCTGGGCAAAGTCTGGGTAGTTGTCGTTGATGTCGGTCACAGACACTGTCAGCGTGGCCGTGCCTGTGTTTTGTGGTGACCCTGTCGAAATGAAGATAGGAGTACATTATCGTGATATTTTCCCACTATCCTATATACCAGTTTTTGTCCAGTGAATACAAATAATGAATATTAATAACAAAAAAATAATGAATTACAGTTATTGGATTTTAATGAAAAAAAAATCCGATTATTTTCAGGCATTGCATATTTTGCTTATCCTATAGCATGAACCACCACACAAAGTAAATTGGTTAATAGTTAGATTGTACCAATAATTTCGTTCAGGTAAGTTGCAAAGAGCATTTATAAACTGACATACTGGAAACTATCTGATTTCACCACCCCAGTGTATAAACCTGTTGCTTTAATGAAATTAAGATTGAAATTCAGATTCTTCATTTACCTCTTAGTCAATAATTGCATAGATTATACCTTTGAAATGGAGTTTTAAATAAAAAAAAACAACTTGATCACTTCTATTCTGTGAATAATTTTATGAAAACGCATTAAATATGTTACATGCTCTATGAATATAGATAACAAAGTTTGTATCTTACCATTTACGTTGTCAATAGCAAGTATGTGCAGAACGTGAGTTTTAGTTGTTTCAAAGTCTAAGGGATTCTCGATAAACACCTCCCCATTCTGGTTGATTCTGAACCGTTTGGTCCTGTCTGTAGCCTTTGCAATGTAGTATCTGCAAAAATATTGTTTGTAAATATTATATGTTTAACCCTTTCCTGCTCATAAGCGAATTGAAATGGCTATATGCAACCAGCATTAAACCAGAACAGCCTGCTAGTAACTCGCAGTCTGTTCAGGTTTTATGCTGTTTGCTGCTCATCAGTATCTTAGGGTTGGAAATGAAGCCTTGAAAATCCAGTAAGAAAGGTCTTACACTGAATATCATTTTTTAAGGAACTTCAAACGCGTCAAAGTGCATATTTGAGTGGTAAAGGGTTAACAGAGCTAACGTCAATATCATTTCACTATATTTTTTGCCATTTATTTCAAACAAATATGCAATAAAAATTTTAAAAAAAAATCAATACTTACTCAAATTTCTTGTATTCTGGGTTCACATCCCGGTCAGATGCACTAAATCGGGCAATAGATTTTTCTACGGCCGAATTTTCAGGAACAGTCACGGACTTCTGAGCTTCCTCAAAGGTCGGGATCTCGTCGTTGTAATCAGTCACAACTATCTGAATGCTGGTCTGATCTTTGTGATTGGGATCCGCATCAACAACAATGGCAGTAAGGTTAAAATTTCTTTGCAGATTGAGCAGGTCATCATAGTCAACAGCCTATAAAAGAAAAAATTAACCCTTTGCATGCTGGCAAATTTGTCGTCTGCTAAAATGTCGTTTGCTGAATTACTTAAATTAAGCATTTTTTTCGATTTTTTTTTCCAAAGAATACTATAAGAATAGCAAACAGTTTGGATCCTGATGAGACGCCACGTTCTGTGACATCTCATCTGGATCCAAACTGTTTGCAAAGGCCTTCAAAATTCGGTTCCAGCACTGAAAGAGTTAAAAAAAACGCTTCAATACAGGAAATTATAAATGCCAAAGTCTGCCCGAAAAACAAAATATATTTGAAAAAAAAAATTGAAAAATAAATTTTGCTGTTATTGCTTTCAATCCAGACACAAAACGAAAAGTTAATGAATATTCAGACATTTGGTTTCCTTTAAACTTGTCATCATCTGTTATCATTATTAATATTTTAGCCGTTGAATGATTGTTTTGCAGTTTAACAACTAAAATAATTTGCGAAGGTATGATTGCTGCAAAGAGGTTCAGCATCTTCTAGTAATTGTTTTGAAATGTTACCTTAAATATTGTGAGAACTCCTTGGTTCATCTCACGATCTTGGTTCATTTTGAAGTATGTGAATGAGGCGTCATCAAGTGAATATGTCAGCTCGGCATTGACCCCAATGTCAGCATCAAAGGCTTGGATTCTACCAACCTCACCTATAAGAACAATACAAGTGTCGCGCTCTGTGAATAGAGGTCTTTATGCATGTGCATAAAGTGTTGTCCCAGATTAGCCTGTGCGCACTTTCAGGGATGAAATTTTCCATCTGAACTGGATTTTTGCTAAGAATAGACTTTCTTAAAAAGAAAAATATCATCAAAGCGGGAAAGTGTCATCCCTGATATGCCTGTGCGGACTGCCCCAGCTAATCTGGGACAACACTTTACTCACATGCATTAAACCCCATTTTCACAGAGCAAGGCTCATTTATAAATTGACAATTATAAAAGATTAAAACATTAATTTTTATTTTACAGTAAACAGGTTCAAAATGAAAATATGTTTAACTTGCTGTCCACACTAATATAGCTTTCAATGTACTAAGTATTTGTTTAAAGACAAAATGGCCATACCTTCTGTTTGATGTTCTGACAGGACAAACTTGTACGTTTGATTAAACCTTGGTGCATTGTCGTTAATGTCTTCAACAACGATGGTCAGCGTTCCGGACCCAGTTTGTTTGGGATTTCCTCTATCGACGGCCTTCATTGTGAGGAAGTACTTGTCAACGACCTCCCTGTCCAGTTTGCTGTTTGTTTGAATGGATGTTCCGGTCAGAGTGAAGTGCACGTTAGAGGGCTCTGGTGTTTGACCTATGATCTCCAGGTCAAACTTGCTGTTGTCCAGATTGGGGTCATCGTAGTCCACCACCCCAACTTTCCCCATATCCTTAGCTGGAAATAAGGAGCATTGAGTCATTTTTCATAACAAATAAGGAGCATGGTGTCATTGTTCATAACAAATAAGGAGAATGTGATCATTTTTAATAACAAATAAGGAGCATGTTGTCATTGTTCATAACAAATAAGGAGCATGGTGTCATTTTTTATAACAAATAAGGAGCATGTTGTCATTTTTTATAACAAATAAGGAGCATGTTGTCATTGTTCATAACAAATATGGAGCATGTTGTCATTTTTTATAACAAATAAGGAGAATGTTGTCATTTTTCATAACAAATGAGGAGCATGTTGTCATTTTTGATAACAAATGAGGAGCATGGGGTAATTTTTCATAACAAATAAGGAGCCTGGTGTTTTTGTCATAATTTAGTGTTTTTCCCCGACCATTTTAGAGTGGCAATGCGCCACGCCGCCCTCCCGAAGAACCACTCTGCCTTTTTCAAAGGCAAAAAACGCCACGCGCCCTTATCGATAACATCTTTATTTCCTTATGACCTAACTTGTCCGCAAAATCAGAGTCTGAAACATGTTGTCTTCTTTGTTTCACACATGATTATGTGTAAGAAGTGCAAGAAAGTAAGAAATGTATCCTTCAACTTAATGATAAATATTACAATCAAATTAGAATTGATAAGTAAAAATAACCTATACAAGTATACCCATAGCCGTTATAATTGATAAGTAATAATCTATAACAGTATTTTCATAGCAAAAAAGGCACCACATGTATAACTGCCCTTTTTTGCAAAAACCGCGCGTTAAAATGCCCTTTTTGAATTTACTGCGCCATGCCCCTATGCCCTCCTGGGAAAAACACTATAATTGACCAATGCCTATCGGTTTTGAAACCCTGCCTTTGCAGGTAAATCTCCAACAATCACAATTTACAGTAAAGAAAATTTGTACAAGACATATCCATCAAATAATTAAGTCCAGGATTTCTGAATGGCAACACAATGTCAATAAAAGCCTGTCATTTCTCTGTTGCTCAACATAAGATTTTAATAACAGTTAAAGACTGATTACGTTTTGTAAACTTGAAATCTCTGTTGTATTTAGACTTAACATTGCTTATTTTAAACACAAAGTTTTACATTAAAGTGTGTACATTTTTGCCCAGTAAACAATATTTGTTCACATATTCAAACAATTTCAAGATCCAAATATCAATTCACATTTAATTCTTATGCATGCAAACTTCAACATGAATTTCAACTTGCAAGCACAGCTTTACCAGACTTTATTAGTACAAAAGATGGCATAATCCTGCTAAAAAGCTGGTCACAGTTATAGGTCTTGGACAGTTAATATTCATAAAGACCCTGAACACATATGTAAAGTTTTATTTCTATATCTATAGTAGTAACATAGAAAAAGAGAAGTTGCATGCAAAAGTTTACCATATTTTTTCAAGTACAAAAGGGG
>VMBQ01008904.1:18680-30462 GCA_007657795.1 Dreissena rostriformis
GAGTCCGCACAGGCTAATCAGGGACGACAACTTCCGCTTTTATGGAATTTTTCGTTTAAATGATGTCTCTACTTAGCGAAAATCCAGTTTAGGCGGAAAGTGTCGTCCCGGATTAGCCTGTGCAGACTGCACAGGCTAATCTGGGATGACACTTTATGCACAAGCATTTTGCCCAGTTTTCTCAGAACACGACACAAATGTTCATAAAGACCCTGATCACATACTTAACATTTTATTTCAAATCCCAGGTCAGAATAAAGGACTTGGTCAGTGAACTTACACAATAACCACGAACACATGTGTGAATTTTCCGTTGAATAACCATAGCAGTAACAATGATATGGAGATGTGGCAAAATTATCCTAAGCAGAGCATTATGTCATAATATGAGGACGGAGACTGCTACATTTGGGTGAGTAGATTAGCTTAATCTATTCTGTGAATACATGAGCTAAAAATGTAGTTCCTATAAATAATCATAGGATTCTATCAAATTCATTTACAGTATGTTTTCAACATTGTTACTTACATGGCTGTTCTTCTTTTACAGTCATTTGCATGGCTTCTTTCGGGAATACCGGAGCATTGTCATTGACATCAATGGGTCGAATAGTGACCTCGCCGTAGCCATAGAGCGGGTTCTTATCCAACTGAGCGTCACGCACCTCAACGGTGAACTTGAACTCAGCAAGCCCATCTGGGAAGTCTCTGTCCAATGGCTTCACAATCCTTAGATCTCCGTTTGGATCGATAGCAAAGAAATTCTGACTCAGACTGTCTGAGAAACGGAGACCGTAGAAAAATGAGTTTATTCCGTTGTTGTCTTTGTCTATTACGGCGATCTGAAAAAAAAATTGCTCTTAATAGACAGCGAGTAACGTGAACTATATCAAACATTTAGAATTAATCCTACATGTAGATTCGCATTAAGTCTTCCCAAAACTAAAAGAAATTTACTTATAAATATGAACAGAAACATTCATAAATTGGGAGCAAAAACACGTTGTTTCATGAAACTTATGATTTTCTGGTCTTGCAGGTCACATTATGGAGAGTACACTGGTCATAATTCAGTGCAGAGGATTAGAAGACCGCAATATCATTGAATGATTTCAACATTCTGCATACGTACAGTTACTAGCTTTCCAACCACAGAGTTGTCGTTCTCAGTGATGTTGGTAAAAGTGTAGTCACTGACAATGGGCGGGTTGTCGTTGGCATCCAGAATGTTGATGGTCACATTGGTCGCACTCGTGAATATGGAGTCCGACACTTGAACAACCATGGTGTAAGTCTATTGCAAAAAAAAAAAAAAAAAAAAAAAAAAAAAAANAAAAAAAAAAAAAAAAAAAAAAAAAATCATTTTCAAACTTGAATAATGGACATTTTTAACATAATCTTATCGTAACATGAAAAGTGGAGCACCTACTTAAATCATAAGTGTAAGTCATCCTGTTAAGTCAAAAACAAATATCAATTCTTGAAGCCATTTACATGATTCAATTTGTTATTTTATGGTTATATTTAAATTTTATTGTTAATTTGTGTTATATTGACTTACAGAAACTCAATTAACATTTATAATGACACAATGTTTCTACTTCTTACTGAATTTCATTCTACCATACACTACACATTTTTCTGGGTAAAAACCAATATCAATAAAGTATTAAAAATAAGCTTACCCTTTTCCCCTCATCATAGTCTATTTCTCCAGCCACATAAATATTCCCAGTTGGAGGATCAACAGCGAATGGTACATTCGAGCTAATGGAGCTAATTGAATATGATAACACAGCATCTGAAGCATAGATCAAAACAAATATGTTAAAACACCGGAGTTATCACTGTAAATACAAGAATGTCACATGGTACATTTAGTGTAAATTAGGATTTAAATATTGATTCAGATTCAAATTACATGTATAAATATACATGTATACATGTATTTATATATTAAACAAGCAAATTTGTTGACTTGATATCCCCTGCCAAACTAGAGCTTTGTCACAGACGTGACGTATACCCCAACATGCTGCATTGACACAGAATATATACAAAAGGCCATAACTCCATTATTCACAGATGGTGTACAATGCCATTTGGCGTGCATCATCCTCTTATCCATATATATACTCATACCAAGTTTCAATAAAATCCGGAAAAGCACTTCCAAGATATGGCTCTGGACACAAAAGTGCCGGATGGACGGAAGGAAGGACAATGCCAAAACAATATCCCTCCATTACATTAAGTGTAAATTAGGATTTAAATATTGATTCAGATTCAAATTACATGTATAAATATACATGTATACATGTAGTTATATATTAAACAAACAAATTCGTTGACTTGATATCCCCTGCCAAACTAGAGCTTTGTCACAGACGTGACGTATACCCCCACATGCTGCATTGACTCAGAATATATACAAAGGGCCATAACTCCATTATTCACAGATGGTGTACAATGCCATTTGGCGTGCATCATCCTCTTATCCATATATATACTCATACCATATATATCCATATATATACTCATACCAAGTTTCAATAAAATCCCGAAAAGCACTTCCAAGATATGGCTCCGGACACAAAAGTGCCGGATGGATGGAAGGAAGGACAACGCCAAAACAATATCCCTCCGCCTTTGGCGGGGGATAATAATCCAAAATTTTGAATTAGTGGTCAAAATAAGTGCAATCCTATTATAATCGTTCAAATGGCAGGGGAAATATGGAGCGGACATGACAATAGAGTGCAAGTCCAGAATTTTGAAGTTAAATTTTTTATTCTGTCATTTGTCAAGTTTGCACAATCAGGGGTGTGAAAATATTAAAATTATTAACTTGTCTACAGACAAGCTGATTGCAAAATGCAAAATTCTGAGATGTGTGGTCAGACATAATTGACATTGTTATATAATTGTAAAGCGAAGGCATTGTGAAAACATGCCAACTAAGTAAAAACAAACGTACCTGAATCTCGGTCCGTGGCAGTGACCCTTGCCACTGTTTTACCAATGCTGGAATCTTCAGAAACATCAAAGTTGTACTGTGTCTTCTCAAACGTTGGGCTATTGTCATTCACATCCTGAATAGTTATTTTAACTGTCACAAAACCTGTAAATAGAAATTGATGGGAAAGCATGATTACCAAGAAGATGCATGCATGGGAAAAAAATTATAATCAAGCTCTGCTCTGTAAAAACCTGACTTAATGCACAGACTACTCTGTGCATTCTAATTCCACTATTATGGAATACATGTATGACAAAATTTATGGGACAATTACCAGTTCCATCGTCTCATCCATGGTTTAATCAAATACTTATAAGATGTTATGGCATCACGGATAAAACATGGCCTTTGGAATTATAAGGCACAAAAGGCAGGTAACTCCTATCATACAGCTATCAATATTTCCTATCGTGGGCCTGTATTCCCAAACCAATTCTTAGACTTAACAATTAAGAATGGTCTTAAGACTCAATAAAAATACCTCAGAGTTTGCATATATATACAGGCTCGAAATGGTGCTTATATCATTATTCATTAATATATTGTTTTTAACAAATAATAACACAATTAAAGGTGCTTACTGCCACACTTGACTTCAAGAAGTTTAAGTACATTAAAGTTTTAAGAATATCCTTAATTTTTAGAAAGAAGTCTAAGAATTGGTTGGTGACTATGGGCTCTGATCTGTCTGTAGGTTTCCAGAAATGTCTCGAGTATATAGCAGGTTATGTGCATACCTGTGTTGTGACTCCCGTCGCTTTTAAGCGAAGATGGGGCACCATCGATAGCCCGAACATTTATTGTGTACACGTTCTCTTGTTCACGGTCGAAAACTGCTTTTGTAGATAGTACACCTGTCTGAGGGTTAATGGTGAACTTTGCACTGATGTCTGACAAAATTTCGTACCTCTCAATCTAAAACATCAATGACAATATATAAGTGTTAACATAATTAACAGAACTATAAGAAAATTATTAATTCAAATATACTCATAATAGAATGAACAGATACAGATACAGACTAAAGCTTATACCGCTCATCGTCAAAAACAATTAAGCAATAATAAATACACAATAAACATGCGTCAAAATAACAACAACATGTTTCTGGATTTTTTAACAAATATATGAATTTTTGGTGAGAATGAATGATGTAAGAGAAAGCTCTTTTTGTTTAAACACAGTTAAATGCATGTTTAAAATCCGTAATTGATTAAGAAAACAATTTAGTTAGATATAATATACAAAATTTCAGTTGTGGGAAACAAGAAACCGTCGGAGAAGGGTGATGCTCCCTTTTTTTTTTTTTTTTGTCACAATATTGCACTATATATTCAGATAAAAGGAAACGCCTTGAGGTGCATAACTTTGGACAAAATAATACGATGGATGGTTTAGCAACTTAAAAATTTCAAAGGGCCATAACTCTTTAAATAATTCATCTAACCAGAACCCACTAATANTCAGTACTGAGGAAAGAGGGCATGACATCATTGACATCTTTCACGTTTATTGTGCACTTTCTTGAGGATCGCTGATTTTTTATATCCTGTAATATAAACATTTATAAAGCAAAAATTTACTTAAAAATAAAAGCAAGAGCTTCACATGAAACATAACTCTGTTTAATACAATTCACATTATACGCCTATGACAATGTTGTATGATGACAATTAAAGTTAGAACTATAAAATGCTATATAAAATAGTTTGGATCTTTCACCGCCTGATGATTAGATTTGCATTATCATGATTTAACCCCTTTGCATCTAAACTTCCAATTGTTGATTATTCAGCAATTAACTATGACCAACAAGTATTATGGCTAAAAATAAAACGGCAATAAAGAACCTTTAAAAAAAAAAAACTTATAACTGCATATTTACCGTAGCTATCAAATTAACGGAATACACCGTTGCTTTTTCGTAGTCCAAATTTGTCAAGAGGCGAAGTTCTCCCGTTTGATTGAGACCACTTGCTGCATTTGATGCAGCAGTGAAAAAAACACCAGAATTGTCACTGAGTCCAAAGCTCAGAGTTGGCAACGACGCATTCCTGGACTGAGCCGTAAAAACAAGCAGAGGATTAGCGATGCTAACGTTCTCATTTACTGTGACAATATAGCTTTCATCGGT
This sequence comes from Dreissena rostriformis, assembly GCA_007657795.1. Taxonomy (NCBI): domain Eukaryota; kingdom Metazoa; phylum Mollusca; class Bivalvia; order Myida; family Dreissenidae; genus Dreissena; species Dreissena rostriformis. The sequence continues at coordinate 23,834 of VMBQ01008904.1, forward strand.
TCCTAACCAAATTGGAGGCAAAGCATTCGCTTCCTCTACTAAGCTGACATTGATGGTCACGTTACTGAACAGCTGCGGGCTTCCTTGATCCGTTGCTTGCACCTTTATTGTCAGTACCTAGAACAAAAACGAGACAATATCATATGCATGTGCGCTTCACATCTCCTTCTACTGAGCAAAAAAAAACATATTCCAAGAGATGCATTTTCATACAAAAATATAAATCATATTAATGTTAAACTTTTTTGATTCAAGAAATACCTACACTTGTATTTTGAGGCAGTGTTTGGTTCACTCTTATTATTCCAGTGAACTTCCCATTGTCATCGATCCTGAAATAGTTGCCAGGATTCGATATTAAGGAATACACGATTTGCCCGTTCGAGCCGATGTCTGCGTCGGTTGCCTCGACGGAGTCCACGACCGTTCCAGGACTTGCTGTTTTCAGGACTTTGAAGGCATTCAATTGTCCAAACACTGGATTGTTGTCATTCATGTCCTCTACCTGGATCAAAAGTGGACAGGTTCCTTGCAGACCACCACCATCCTCGCCAATAACGTTAATTGTGATTTTCGAGCCTTGCAATTTTTCTCTGTCAATTTTCTCTCTTGTGGTTATAACTCCAGTGGTAGAATTGATAACGAATGCCACATTCTGCTCCCGAATTGAGTATGTAACCTTTCCATTCTTTCCATAATCTGGGTCTGTAGCAGTAACCTGGAATAATTAATATTTGATTTATACACTTTATTTTATGCTTTCCGGAGGTTTATAGAGAAATATGAGTCAATTAAAACTGATAATTCACTATTTCAAACAGTGAAAAATAACAGCGTTTTTTTTTTTTTAATTTTCACTGTTTTGCTGTGAAATAAAAGTCTTTTATTTTTACTTAATTACATCATTATTCCAGCAAAATTCTCCAGTTAAACTCTTTGACAATGTAAATTAATGGTAAGAAATGCATAAAATTAAAAGAACAAGAGATGTGTTTGTCAGTAACACAATGCCCCCTATTGTGCTGCTTTGAAATAAAATTTCAATATATCATTTGGCAGGTTTAGAAATTATCTACCTTTTTAAGCTTGTTACTTCCCTTAGATTGTATTTTTTTACTTTTGACCTTGAAGGATAAACCTGACCTGTCACCACTTAAAATGTGCAGCTCCATAAGATACACATGCATGACAAATATCAAGTTGTTACCTTCAATATTGCAAAAATTATGGCCAACGTTAAAGTTTTCAGACGGACGGACGGACAGACAGTTCAACTGCTATATGCCACCCTACCGCGGGCATAAAAATTGTTGGATATGGTGGGATATTGATTTTAATTCACTCCTATTCATAGAAAAATTTTATTCCACCGAATCCAACAAATATCCTCTATGACATGGCAGTTAAGAAATCAATAACACAGTGAAATGAATATAAAAACTACTTTTTGCACTTCGCAGATCATGTTTTGTAAGACGAGTCAAAACAAGTACCGTAATAACAGTTGCTCCGGACACTTCTTCCTTTACTTTGGGATTCAGCGACTGACAATTGTCAAAGCTTGGCCGGTTAGCGTTGTCAGTGAGAATATTGACAGTCAGAGTGCCGGTGCTACTTTGTTGCCCAACATTGTTACAACAAGAGCCATCATCAGTGGCAATAATGCCCAGTTTGTATTCAAATTCGGTGATCTGGGCTTGCGTGTCAGCAATTTTCTGTGCAAGAGTCACGCGTCCATTAGTCTGGTCAATTGAAAACTTTGGGTATGCTGAAACAATTAATTGAGATACATGTACATTAAACCTTTACCACTTAGATACGCGTTTTGACGTGTTTATAGTCCCTTCAAAAATCAAATTAAATTAAAGAAATTTCTTCATCATTTCCAACTCTAAGATACTGATGAGCAGCAACCAGCATAAAACCTGAACAGTCTGCGAGTAACTGGCAGGCTGTTCTGGTTTTATGCTGGTTGCATATAGCCATTTTGACTTTGCCTCTGAGCGGGAATGGGTTTAAAAAGATAATACGAGGAGAAACAAGTTGATTCTGAGAGGCACTTTTGTAATTATAAAAACAACAAAGGCAATTACAGTATGACTTACTTGAAACAAATCTATATCTGACACCATCACCATCCGCATCGGTGGCCTTCGCCTGATAAACATCAGATCCTACAATTGCGTTGTATCGGACATCGGCAGACATGTTGGCTGGAAACTCTGGCTTCTCGTCATTGACATTAGTAAGGAAAATCCTCACCGTGGCCTCACCAGTACGCTGAATATCGCCGTTGTCAGCGGCCGTAACAGTGAAGTCATACAGTTTGGCTGGCAATCTGTCGTAATCTAAGGGTCTGCAACGAATTTTGTTACCAAATATATATCAATATTCTAATGGTCTTAAATGCCTCTCTATTTTAATGTCTTTTGTGTTGCACTGATTATTTTATTTAAAATATTTTTTTTAGAAAAATGAAATAAATAATAATGAAAGTTAAAGTCCAATTAATAAATCCCTTGGGGTTCAATCCAGACATGAAGCATTATTTCTGGCCAAAGTTTGCTTGTTTCAACGGACCACTCCAAAAAAAAGTTTTTAGTATAAACAACATATCTTTAGTTTCATTTTAATAAAAAGAACAATGAGAGACTATTTATTGTCACAAAATACACATTGTAAAGACTGACAGACGAACCGAGAAACAGAATAAATCATCAAAAACCTAAAAAAAAAACACAAACAAGAGATGTGTTTGTCAGAAACACAATGCCCCCTAATGCGCCGCTTTGATTAATTTTTTTCCTTTGACCTTGAATGATGACCTTGACCTTTTACCACTCAAAATGTGCAGCTCCGTGAGATACACATGCATGCCAAATATCAAGTTGCTATCTTCAATATTGCAAAAGTAATGACAAAACTTTAATATTGGTTAAAGTTTTGGACAGACAGACACAATGACAGACAGACAGACAGACAGGCCAAAAACAATATACCCCCTTTTTTTAAAAAGGGGGCATAAAAACAGGTTAAGGGTTAGAACCAAAATTTAGGACTTTACGGGTCATTATATTATGGTCATTATATTATGTCAATAATTCACCAAAGGATTAATAATAAAGTATTGATTAAACAAATAAATGCTTAACACCATTCTTCATAACATATCCTTACTTATTGACGATGATGTCAGCAGTATATGGATTTTCCATGTTGTTTGGAGCCAGTGCTTGGACTCTGAAATGGTCGTTGTTTACGCTGAAGACTATCTTGGAGTTTAGGTCCTGGTCAGTTGCCGTAACTGCAACAATGAAACAATGAGTTATTTCTCGTTATAAAATGAGTATAGTAAAATTTGGACATTTGAACTTCTATTATCCTGCTACTATCATAAACATTGACCTAATAAAGCAGTGACCATATAAACTTGTTGATATCGGGCAGTAGATCAAGAGACTTGCAATATCCAGTCAATGGCATTAATACCAGGTTATAGAATTTGATCTTAATACATGTACATTCATGGACAGGTAAAAAATTACACAAGTAGTGATGGCAAATGCATTCATTGACAAATACCACAACCGTGGTACAACACATTATGAATACCTTATAAGGGTAATGTCAAGCGAGGTATACTTAATAAATAAAACGACAAAATAAGCTTTTCTTTTATTTTCAAGCACATAGCGTGTGGTGAGCTACAAATCAATTTCCTTGGTTTGCAATACATGTATGAGATGGTTACAGTGATTTTTAAGGGTTAATTCCCCTGCTCAAAAGGTATATATTGTCCCCTATAATAACCTTAAAATTTCCCTCTCAATGTAAGCTTTATTTTGGGGAAAAAAAGACCAAAAATGACTTAGTATTAGTAAGAGACAATTTTGTGAGTAATTTCAACAGTTTTTTATGAAACCATGTTTGATATTAATCTAATTTAGCATTTGTAGCAAAGCTTTTCATAAAGCTTTTATAACAAAGAAGAATATTAAAAAAACATGTTATTATGCTAATCGGGAAAAAAATCCCTTGTGAAGTTGTGTAATAAAATTCCCTATCCAAAGAGCCCCACCACCATTCCTGGATAGGTGAAACAAAAAACCACTGTGTTAAATAGCAGGATTATGGTAGGTGCAGAGATGGAGAAAGTTTTCCAGTTCTGCGTGTTTTTTTTCTTTTTCTAAGCCTCACCTGATAAAACTTTTTCTATTCGGCACCAACCATGTGTTCTGTATTTATCTTAAGACTATACCAATAAACACTATAAAGCACTACATGTATATATCATGTACCTTGAAGAAGAGATGAGCCGACAGGTATGTCTTCACGCACATTCTCCTTTTTGTACGTAGAAATGCTGAACCTTGGATTAAACTCATTCTTGTCCGTCAATTGAACAATCATCTAGAAAATAAAAATAAAATATTGTTTATATACAATTAACATAAAACATGATTTTACAAATGAATGTATCGATTAAAGGGAAAAATAAAATCAAATAATAAAAAGATAGAGAACCCCAAAAATTTCTCGTTTATAGAAAACATTTGAGTCTCAAAAATCATCCTATTAGTTTCAAGATAAAAGAAAACACAAAAATCTGACACATCATGAAAATCATGCTGTAACTTACAAAGTGGGCAATGTTCACTATCATAATTATGCATGATATTAGCACCTTGAGTACATATTGACAAACATTAAGACATAATTCCCACAATAGATATATAATACACACAAACTAGATCGCTGTTGCATTGTGGATATGGTGTCCACCTAGCGAACAGGAAGTCAAGGGTTCCATCCCCACTGTGGGTGCGTACTTTAGATTTCCCCCATAGACCCCAAGTACTGGTTCTAGTCCCAGGAAACAGACTTGAGAGCGTTTCAAATAAGCCTTAGGCTTTCAATGCCATCAAGCTAAAATAAATAGGTTTTTAACTTAAACCACTCACCGGGACAGTGGTAGAGAGCCCTGTGGATGCCTCTGTGACCTTGATATTCAGTTTGTATTCATGGGGGTCCACCTCGTAGTCCATGGACCTGAGCACGTACAGGTCGCACTCCTTAACATCCCCGGACGTCTGGGCTGCCAGGCGCCCTTCAAACAGACTGCTAACTTGACTGTTGCTGTCCAGGACGGAGAATATCACGGCATTGTTCTGGAAGCTTCTCACCTTGATGCGGTTCAGGTCCGTTGTTATCCTGAAACAACATCAAGTTATAATAAAGTCAAACCTGTCCCTGAGACCACCTTTTAATAGAGACCACCTGTCCATAAAGACCACAACGATTTCCTCCCAATCCTTTCAATTCCTTTCAATCCCTGCGAATTCCTTTCAATCGACCCTGCGAATAAAGACCACCTGTGAACAAAGACCACAACGCCAAAATCCCTTGAGTGGTCTTTATTGACAGGTTAGACTGTATAATATATACTTAAATTGTGACATTCGTAAATATTATTGAATCACGCTCTGAGAAAACGGGGTTTAATGCATATGCATAAAGTGGCGCCCCAGATTAGCCTGTGCAGTCTGCACAGGCTAATCAGGGACAACACTTTTCACCTAAACTGGCTTTTCATCAAGAAGTCTTCATTCGAAAGGAAAAATACAATAAAAGCGGAAAGTGTTGCCCCTGATATTAAGGGATTAGAGTTGCCTCATCTGGGGCAACACTTTATGCACATGCATAAAACCCCCTATTCATTTCTGCATTTTTGTTCATTAAATATATAGTGTTAGTGAATGGTGTCATTTGATTTATATTGTTTATCATGAAGAAATTGAAACAGGTGGCATCATGCTATAGTTACTTATAACATAAAGTATTAACAAGAGCACCGCAGAGCGTATGCCAACGATCTGCTGTGGGTGCAGTTTTGGGGGGAAAAAAAACAACAAAAAATGACCTTTGACTTTGAAGGATGACCTTGACCTTTCACAACTCAAAATTTGCAGCTCCATGAGATACACATGCATGAAAATATATGGTTGCTATCTTCAATATTGCAAAAGTTATGGCCAATGTTAAAGTTTTCAGACGACGACGCGGAAGGACGAGCTGGCTATGACAATCAGTGATTTTTTTCACCCAATTGGGAACGGGTCCGGTACCCATGCCAGTGGGAATTTTTCGAGTCGTGAAATCACCAAATTGGGAAAAAAACGAGTCATGAAATCACCAAATTGGGAAAAAATCGAGTCGCGAAATCTTCCAATTGGGAAAAATCAAGTTGTGAATTGTACCAATTGAAGAATGGTATTATAATGACTTTGTTTAACTTTTGTCAGCTTTAAATGACACAGGAAAGCAACATAAACTTTTATTCACAGTCTTGCACAAACAACAATATGCTATCGGAACACAGATTGTGTTGTTATTAGTTGCATTATTTTCGCCTTTTAAATTGCTGAATACAAGATGTTCATTATGAATCCTGCTGATTCAATTCTCTGTATTGTAAATTAAATCAACAATCAAGTAAAAAGAAAACAACACAAGAAACAACCCTCTTATGGCATTCAAGTGTACATGAAAGTAAAGTGCTTAATATAAATAATATAATTGTTTTTTTTTTTACATACACTACCCATCCAACCCACAATTTAAAAAAAAAA
>VMBQ01008905.1:4660-17767 GCA_007657795.1 Dreissena rostriformis
GACTGATAATATTATTTTTTTTTTAATTTCACAATAACTTCTTGAGATGTATTGCAATACAATATCAAAGCTCCTTTTCTCTTTTGGCTGAATTATCATTTTAAGCAGATAAGAAAACGTAACTCTGTATAGTATAAGTACAGAACAAGAAGTAGGAGAGAGTTATCTCTATAATAATGATAATGCAGGGCTGTATTGTACATGTAGCTAATTTTAAGTAATATTTTACAGCATCTTCCCAACTTTTATGATGGCAACTGTGTTCAAACTGTTTGTTTGTGACCAAGAAGTGCCATCTGGTTTATGAAGACCTTCACATTTTGAAGTAAAATCCAAGTTAAGGTTGCCATTCCATTTCAGGGGTCAGGGTCAAGGGTCTGCTGGCCCCGTCTCTATCATATTTAATTATGTACATTTATTTACAAACTTGGGGTGAACATTAGCCTGCTTTGCGCCCCACATTGCACAATAGCCATTATTTTATGTGGATCAAACCACATATCATTCTTACTATCCATTGCTCTTTTGGCATCTCTACTTAAATTGAGATTTTTAACCTGTCTTTAAGAATGAAAAAAGTCTCTCGGTGTATATCCAACAGAACCAGAAATGTCAGTCAGTTTTTTGGAACAATGATCATAATTTCATCTCTGTGGCGTCACATCTTGCTGTTTCAGTGTACTGTTTTGACAACATGAAACTCGTAATAGACCTGTGACCAGATACAGTACAGGCACCGCGTACTTAAACAAACGCCACTCGCCGCGGTGTTCATCTCACTGTGTTCGCCTACCAAAATGAACCCCGCGATGGGTGTTCGGATCAAATGTCGCGGGGGTCGTTGCCATAAGGCGAACACCGCAAATCATTGCGGACCCATTATAAGTAACGCGGTGTTCATCGTGTTCGCTAAAAAAAATAATAATTTTACATATACGTATGGTATTGATCCATTTCATTTAAAAGTGATAATGAATAAATAAAGGCTATTTTTCTTTTTATGACAAGTCAGTACCAATTTGCAGAAAGAATCTTCGGAGTGTAAGAATGTTATAGATGTCATATGGTGTCTAAACGAATTAACAAACGATTACGAAATATCACAATAGAATTCAATTCAATCCGTTTTTTTGCGCCTTCACGGTGTCTAGTTTACACAAAGTTCAACAAACAAAACGCCCACATGCTCAACACTCTGCGATGGTAACAGCTTGAGGTCATCGGCTTACAGAGCGTGACACCCATGGCGACGTCTTTTCACATTTAATAAAAAAAAAATCCTTCTAAATTAACATAATAATTACCTTGCAATCAAATTCCAGTTAAAAAAAAATAATAATAATTAAATCAAGTCTTTGACAATCACAACAGCGTTACCGAATGACATCAATTTAACCTATCCCTCTGCAAGCGGTTATTTACATTTACACCTGTCAATGGTGTCGGCAGACATCAAAGATCTTTGATGTTTCGGGTTTATTTCTAGACATTAAAACTGTAAATTTATAACACAGTCAGCAAGTGACAATTTCAATAGGCATTAAATCAACACTACATTATCGGGAGCATGCACGTACTGTTAGATACAGCATTAATGCATTAGCTCCATAGAGGATGCTATGTGTGAAAACTATCAGAGATTTTACTGCAGTAGTTTGTATTGTGTGTGAGGAAATAATGTGTGTTTGCTGGAATTTAAATGGGGGTTGCTTCACAGGTATTGTTTGTTAATGGATTGACTTGAAAATCAGGTCGAAATAAATTTCGCCTATCTCTTTGTTGTTAAAAAGGGCAATTGCAATGATAAACACCATAAGAGCTAATAGTTTTGATAATCTTAACGCTTTATTTACGTTTCGGACTTTACGTACTGTCCGAATTTAAGTATGCATACATGTGCACATAATATCTACATGGTGTTCCCCTTAACGATAGCGTGCAATTGCGGCCATTTCGGGTGTTCGATGAACACAGCGATCAGTAGCGTGTCCGCCCCCCGCGAAATGTCACCCATCGGGAAAAGTGATCACCGCGGACAGGCGTTTTTGTTTAAGTACGCGGTGCCTGTACTGTATGGCCATACATCCGTGCCCACGTTCTTTGGCCTCTTCAAAAGTTTCTTCAGACGTGTCATAATGGAGGTGTGAGTTGAATAGTATCTCATTATTGTCACCATCAACAAGTACAAAACGTGTGTGCTGGTTTCAGTGTCACAACCAAAGCTTTCTTTCCTTGTATGCTGAACACACTGTCAAGGACAGGCTTCAGATCTCTTCTTTCACTCCACCATTTTTCTGAGTCTAAAATCAATTTTAGCCAATTTAACATGGCTGGCTTTGACCATGCAGAAATGTCAGCCATTTTGAATCTGGTATAGACTAAAACCCACACCGTTCTGTTTCACAGCCGACCCAGTCATGTTGATCGTGCGATTATCGGACTCCAAAACGTTTGTGATAAAAAAACGGTTGGCTTGGAAAGGTATTTAAATGATCATATAGTCCATTTTAAGTTGGCAAGTAGGGTTAGAAGCAAAATAGAAATGATGCCCCCCCCCCCCAACAGAAGTAAAATATAAGTTATAACGCCCCCCTTCAAAAGCAAAATATGAAGAAACACATCCCCCAACAGAATTTCTTTATTTTGCCGTCCAGGGGGGGGGGGATATATGTTTAACTTGAATAGCCCTTAGTATATTATAAACCCTAAACTTGACATAACAGGGAACCAGACATTGAGGTGAGCAACGTGCCAGATGTAGGGGCAATTGAAGCTGAGGTGCATTCATGTTCACTTGAGTAAAGAAAACTGACATTGATTGGACACGAAAGCAAAATTCTTGTACTTATTATACTTACAGTATTAGTTAAACAGGTCAATTTTATAATAATGCTTATAGTAATACATGTACCACTATTTGTGAAAATGTTTCATTTGTGGTTTTCAATATACTTTATAAAAATTTTATGCCCCTGGTAGGACGGCATATAGTGATCGCACTGTCCGTCTGTCTATCTGTATGTTTGAAAATCCATCACACTTTGCGTTTAGGTTTAATGTTAAGGTTTCGAAAAATGTGGAAAAAGGGGGCATATGTCATCCTACGGTGACAAGCCTTGTTTCTTGAATTTTTATGATGAAAGAAAACAATCCTGGCTAAGATGAGAACATGACCCTGCAACTTCCAGCTCACAAGTAGCTTAAAGCCATTGAATGTTTATAGGTTTTTGGTACATCATAACATGTGTAAAACTCAAATGGAAAAATTCCGAAAATGGACTTCTTAAATCACATTTCTCCTTCTTTTGTTGGTGTGTCAGCTTCAACTTGGTTACATCGTTTGCTGACAGAGTCAAAGCCATCTTTGCCTTCCCCACTTTCCCCTGGATCTCCCTCGACCAGAATCATGACTTGGTCCTGGACGGGGTTCACGCTGCCTACTGGCTCCTCGTCCTCTTCCCCGACCACGTGAAGGACGAACAAAATCATATGATTCTGTAGTAGACCCTGAGCCTCCACTCTGAATCGCTGATATTGAGCTCATCAGTTGCTGGTGTTGACTGTTCTGTATGTCTCAATTTGTCGGAGTCTTCTCTGTCACTAAAGGTTAATGATGGCTTTAGCATCTCACTGGTAATTACGGTTCTGTTTACTGGGTAGATCCCAGACGCCTTGAATGCATTAATTACAGACAGTGGTCTGTAGAAGTCCAGAGAGGCTTCTCTTAGCTTTTCTGCAAAATATTCCTTTCCTATAGACTTTGCTGTATTTTCCTGTGTGTACTTCCGACTGACTAGATGCCATTTTGTCTTCAAAGGGCCAAACACACTGTTATCTAAGGGCTGCATCAAGTGCGTTGCATTGATAACTATGCGATATAGTTCTATTCCCTTTGACTTTGCTTTTAAAAATACATCGGGATCAATGTGGCTGCTGCAAAAGCTCATCTTGTCACTGTGTGTCAGGTGAGCTAAACATCAAATATCACTTTCAACTAATTATGTTTTAAAACCAACACAATCGCTGAAACATTACATTGAGTATATAAACTTCATATATCTGACATACATGTACACAGCTTCATGTTATCATAGCTTGGTCACTTCACAGATTTGCAAAACTCAACACATGCCAAGAAACAATCCATACCCTGGTGGTCACTCTCAATGTTCACAGTTTGTGCAAGTCTTGTGAAGTCCTGCTCGTTCAGAATAAGCCAAAAAATTAAACCCAAAATTGCCAATTTCACAATATGTAGAATATCTTAAGAAAAAAGAAAAAGAAAATGATTAGTCTATTTTGTCAAATCTTCTTTTAAACACAGTGATAGAACTATCCGAATTATGTTAAGGAAGCTGATGAAGTGATACAAGATGAACTGGATTAATAGAGTACTGCATAAAAGGAATAGGGTTCGACAACCCTTGTATTATTATCATAATTGGGACAACTTCAACAGAAACGGAGATAATTATAATTATGTTACATAGAACTTTTTTTTAATAGAGCTTGTCTGTTTTTAAGGTTTCAGTACCTGTTAAAACTTATTCTTTTTACTCGTCCGACTCCGCTTGAAGTGTAGATACCATTTCCCTCATATGTGCAGTCTAAGTGTGTTTTTGTTTAAGTATGCGGTGCCTGTACTGTAACATCACGCACCATCGCACATGTTTTGGCAACACTGCTGTACTAAGAAGAATGTTCATTTCGTTCACTGCCTCTACCATATCATCGAAATACATATAATTGGATGTGAAATTTTAAACCAAAAATGCTCATACCAATTTTTATGCCCCCGAAGGTGGGCATTTAGTGATCACACTGTCCGACTGTCCATCCGTCTGTCTGTCTGTCTGTTCTTCTGAAATTCTGTCACACTTTGCGCTTAGGTTTTGAAAAATGTTCATAATTTCTTTGTCGCTTCAGATGTAACCTTCATATTTCATATTTGGTTTGCATGTGTATCTCATGGAGCTGCAAATTTTTAGTGGTGAAAGGTCAAGGTCATCCTTCAAGGTCAAAGGTTTGTTTTTTTTATGAAAAAAATCTTAAGCGGCGCAGTAGGGGGCATTGTGTTTCTGACAAACACATCTCTTGTTGTCTTTGAAGTTCTTAAGAGGGACAACACATTCTTATAGTTGTTAACGAGAATATCGGTGATCCTCACGCGGTCACCAGGCCTTATGTCAGCCTCTACGGCAGAACGCTAAAGAGTGACCTGCGTCTTAGTGCTGTCATCCTGGACAGTTATGGTCTTGATGGAGACCATCCCACCCTGTACCTGCACCTCTCTCGGCTCGTCTTCTTGCTCATATTGGTGTGAACATCGCATACTGCACAAAATAGTTAGTGGCAAACAAGGAAGATTTCTGTAAAAGTATTTCTATTTTATGAACAGCTTCTGTTTTTGGTGGGCAACCATTTGTTGTGTTATGTTCCGGTAAGCTTTTGGTTGTCGTGGAGTACTGGTAGTCTAACAGGAATAATAACAAGGGGCAACTTACATAAATGCGTTTCCTGGCTTCTTGAATGTGCACAACTGCTAAACATGATTGCTCACACCAACGTCTGGTCTGCGAAGGGATGTTTTTCTTCACTCAAACATTCACGAGGACCATGATCAACTTATCTCGAGGAGCTCGGCCAACATCCACTAACATCCAATAATAGTTGGTTCACATGCGCACATACGACTGGTGCCTGGCACTAAACATTTATATTTATATGTTGAACACAATTAAAAAAAAGTCAGGAACAATGTAATAACAATACAGGTAAACAAATTAACAGGGCCAAAAAAATAAAATCACTGCATATACATGTATAATTTATCAATTTCTCCATATGAGGGAAATGCAGCCATTATATCCTTGGACGGCATAATCTTCTCCAGCTTCAATCTTAGACTGTTCATGAACTCCTCCAGTCCCGCAGGACTTAAATGAACACCGTCCCGCAACCAGTGGACGTCCCTATTACATACATACACCATGGACGACACANACCAGTTTATGCAGTATAAGCAACCCCTGACAAAAGAAAGTATATAGAAAACCCACAAGGATACGAACAATTAACATCCCAATTGTTATTTTTACTAAATATATCTTGAGACGAAAACCAGTTTAAAACCAGAGGCATATCTTTGAGAAAACACGCACACTTATTTCACTCTTTTATTCATCCTCATACAACACACACACATTCCTTTACACAATTATTAGTCCTTGGACGGCATAATCTTCTCCAGCTTCAATCTCAGACTGTTCATGAACTCCTCCAGTCCCGCAGGACTCAGATGAACACCGTCCCGCAACCAGTGGACGTCCGTATTACACACATACACCATGGACGACACAGGAAAGTAGCGCATCACATACTTCGCGATAGCATTTCCAATCCTAGCAAACTGGTCTGTCGTGAGTGCGGGGTCCCGGAACACCCACCGCCCACAAATTCCAGCCACCACAACGGTGGCGACACCCCTTGCCTTCACCAACTGGCACAACTCGAGGATGCCCAAACCGATGTCTCGGGGCTGGCAGCTGGCGGTTATGTCATTCCCCCCTAGGCAAAGGATGACAACATCTGGGCCCCACTGTAACATGTCCTCCAAAAGGTCCATATTTGGTCTCAATACCCTCATGCCGCCCTGGCCAAAAAACCGATAGCGCCCAGGCACCTAATAAGCAATAGAAAACAACATTAATATAAACAAAAAATGTAAGGCTACTAAGAAAATAAAGAATAGAAGGGGGTAGCAATATAAGAATTAAAAAATAGCAAGCTAATAACCACGGTAATGTACCCTGGCTGCTAAGAGACACGGGTCAGTAAACTCCAAGGACAATTAGACCAATAACACTCACTATGACACTAAACCGGAAATAACTCAACATCTATACATACATTGGGAATCCCTCCACAGTCGGACATCCGTGCGACTTAGCTATCCCCGTAAAAGCTATCTTTGTGATTGAAGTCGTCATATCGGCTAATAGAATTGAATTGAAAAATGGTGTGTGTCTTCATTTTTATCGAGTGCGCCGGGATTGTCTCCCATATGGCCATCGCCCCCAGAAGACGTGTTAGTTGGTTACGGGGGATAGTGCAAGNTGTGTCAATGCGGCATGTGGGGATTTTTGTCACGTCTGTGACAAAGCTCTTGTTATCTTTGGCATGTTTGAGGTTTAGCAAAAATCATGAACTTTTCCCAGCCATCAAGCAGAGGTGACAATGCTCTTATCAGCATTAAGGAAATTCCATCCGAGGTTGCCCAGATACTCGGCTATTTGACTTGGGATGAGAAGCTTACCATATTCAAGGTCATATCAACATGGGAGCCACACATGCACACACCAAGGGCTTGGCCAGCGGTCAAATACAACATAGAGTCAGAAGGAAATGTGTTCTTTGTGTTAGAAAAGAGGAGGAGGTTTCAAATATGTTAAAAAATGTATGGGAAAACTATGAGGAACATTAGAATATCATTTGGGTATGTTATATCAAGATCTGGTCAACAAATAATTCAAGCCATTGCTGACAATTGGATCCTGCTGAGGTACTTAAGGATTGAGCTTGGTAGCTGTCAAACATTTAAAGCATGTTCGAAGTTGCAACTTAAGAGGAATGATGTAGCAGCCATTATCTCGATTCTAAGGTCATGCAAGGACCTCGATAGAGTGGGTCTTAAAGATCCATACATTTGCTGGGCAGATGGTGGAACCAATTTACTCACAGAGCTTTGTGAAACACGATTATCCACCAAAATAACTGAACTAAGACTCACGTATTTATTATTTACTGATCATAGCTATCGCCCTTTGCACGATTTTTCTCACACTCCGGAACAGAGGTGTCCATAGGACTAATATCCTCAGACTGATCACTCTTGACCCCTACTAAAATTATTAGACTATGTTATGTCTAATTTTAATAGAATCAAAAACAGAGACACTATCTTTCCTACTTTTCATTTAAACTTAAACAACTGAAACGCAAAGGAAACCACCTTGGGAACCAAATAAAATGATGAATAAATATAAATGTTGAAAGACACGCATGTTTTGGTAGCCCATGAATTAAAAAATTTAATCCAGGAAAGACCACAATTTTTTAGCACATACAAAGCTTTGTCTTCGGACAAAAGATTCCAAGCAAACTTAAAGGTAAAGGGGGAACGAAAATTCTAGAACAACAAGATGAATCTGGTGCAAGAATAAATGTTGTCATGGATAGTGACAGCGATGGGTTCAAAACATTAAACTTAGGTCAACATTGTTCTTATTTTGAACACAACACTACAAATCATGTGCAATTTGCAAAACTTTGTTGAGTTGTAATAAAGTCCTTTTGCAGTGGTGTTGCTATCACTCATGACGAAGTACATCAGCCTTTTCTCCACTCCATCCTTCCAGTATATCTCTGCTGGCTTCACTGCCACAATCTTCACCTTTAACGCCAGGTTGTATGGCCCTGAGCTTCTTTCAGCAAATACAGCATTTACACTCGTCATCTCTAATGATAAACATGAATGATGTTAATTGCAATATTATATTTCAAGTTATGTAACATAAGATTTAAATAAACTAAAATTCCTGCATCTTGATGCAAGCAAGATCAAATTGATGTGTCTATGACGCATGCACAATTTTTTCCTTGCGTAATTTGACGCAAAAATTTCTGACCAGATAAATTTGTTGCAGTTCATTTTATATAACATTCTTGAACTGAGGTTTTCACTGTCCTTTATTTCGAGGGTTCAAATAACATAGTTTCTTTTCTGAATTTCAATACCATGTCATAAACTTTTATTTGTTTGAGTCAATTGTAATACTATTCCTTAAAACTACGCTGTAGTAAAATTGACAATAATATACATATATATGTGTGTGTGTGACTTGAAAATTTAAACAAACCTTGGTTTCAAAATAGATCATGATCCTCTAGATTAAATATTTCTTCCTCTGCCTCATGAAAAATGTCATTGTTATCATCTTCAAATGTACATGTTTCCTCTTCTTTGTATGTGTCTTCATCAGAATATTCATAAGGTTTCCCCTCTGTTTCCATGGATTCCTTTAATACAGCACATCTTAATAAATGTTTATACTATTGGTACACTAAAATGGTTATTTTAAATCTCCTGTATAGTTTATTGTTTAAAAGTATTCAAAGGTACTTAGAGGTTGGAAGTGTTCTGTAGTGTTAATTATATGTATTCACAAATGAAACAAATGAAAGGTAAAGGTAACTTTTAATATCATTTAAACACAAATCTGTGTCCGCTCAGTACCAATTTACTTCTATCCCCAATTACCACATCTATCTTAGCATGGAAATCTGCACATACCAGTTATTCCCTTTATTTGGACTCTGTAGCATATTTTAACCGATTGTTACACAGACATTAAGACCTTGGCTTTTGTTCTTAGTTTGATGCCTTTGTGAGTTTGTGGCTGCATTTATGATTTTGGACATGCAGGGAAGTTGTTGACACTTTGAAGGAAGAGACCTCAGTATTCCCTCATTTGAAATATCATGTTTCAGTGGTGCCGATCATTGGTTCTTTTCAGAAAGGACTTTGATTCTGCCAATGATGCAATATGTCTCCATCTGATCCAATTTTGTTTCAATTTTGTCTAGTATCAGTTGCATAAATATTGAAAAGTCCAAGGTCAGAATTATTGTTCAGTCCAATCTCAACTATTGTCATATCCTGTCTTACTTATTTTGTCTGTCTCAGAGAACTAGTGTCCTTTCCAGCCTAAACTATTGTCTTTGCCTTGTTTCAAAACTATTGTCAAGTCAAATCTCAGAACTTTAAATAGGTTCAATCGGAAATATTGTCATTTCCAGTCTTTTAACTATTGTCAAGTTAAGTATTTGAGCTATTGAAATGTCCTGTCTTAGAACTGATGTCAAGTCCAATCTTAGATTACTATTGTCATATCCAGCTTAACCCTTTGAGCGCTGGAACCGGATTTTGAAGGCCTTTGCAAACAGTTTGGATCCAGATGAGACGCCACAGAACGTGGCGTCTCATCAGGATCCAAACTGTTTGCTATTCTGATAGTATTCTTTGAAAAAAAAATCAAAGAAAATGCTAATTTTAGAAATTCAGCAGACGACATTTTAGCAGACGACAAATTTCCCAGCATGCAAAGGGTAAAGTACTATAGTCATGTATAGACTTCAAACTATTGTCATTTCTGATCTCAAATGTGGTTATTTCTGATTTAAAAAGTTGTTGCCTTTTCCAATTTCAAAACTTTTGTCATTTCCAATTTCAAATATGGTCATTCCTGATTTAAAACTTATTTCATTTCAAATATAACTTGGGTCATATCTAGGGCTGTCACGATACGCCGTGAGCGTACCGCGGTATATCGTGGTAGGCAACACTGTATCGCGGTACGTACCGCGATATTTTACAGAATATGTATCTGTGAAGAAAACAGCAGAATAACAAGTTTTACAAACTTTATTAAACTCAATAATCAGAAAACACTGGTATCATAGTATGACTAGAAACTGTAAAAGAAACTGTAATAAACTTGATAGAAGTAGTCATACTCTCTATCGAAAAAACACTCTTTTGAAAACACCTTTTTATGACTAGAATGTTAAGATAATGCTATAATGAAGAACAATGATGATTTAACTTTAAACTGTCCATATGTAATCAGTCTTCACGATAATTCATTTTATCCACTAGCCATTCGGGCTACTGGAATGGTGAAGACAAGAAGCCCAGCAGCAAAATTACTAGCCCGAAGTAAATTTGTTAAAATATACACCCTGCATATGGGTTTCATCTTTCAATATCAGATAATCTATTAAAACGTAAAATTTTATCCAGTATGACTATGTTAACTGTAAAGCCTATTGCAAAAACAATTACAACACAATATAACAAGTCAAGGTAAGTATTTCCTTTATTAATGAATTTAATCATAACTCTTTAACATGTGATAAACAACTTCTTCGTTCATCTCATCATCACTCTCATCCTGGAAATCCTCTTCGTCAGAAACCATGTCCATATCCTGTATAACAAACAACCTGATAGTTATTTTCCAGAAGTTTACTTAACAAGAGAAGGCATAGATGGCATACTTTAATCATACATGTTGACTTTTATATTATGTTGTGTTATTAAGCATAATCTGTCTTACATAATTAGATTGTCGGTTTCTTTTACAAGGCTAGAAACTCTTGCTGTTTGGTTTTCAGCGACGGTATGCGACACACTGAACAAAACATAACATTATTTTCGTACTTCAGCAAAGGATAGATTTTTAACCACTTTTCTTAAAATTCACGTTTCCGTGATTTTTCATAGTCATTTGTTGACTTACGATCAGTAGTGGGCAGTTTCTTGCCAGGCTTCGCTCCAGCTACGTATTTATGCAGACTCATCTTTGATTAAATTGAAGGTTAGAAACTAGTCCTTACATAATGCAGCCTTACGCGCGGAGGGACTTACAACTTTGGAAATACACACACACACACACACATAAGGTTACAAAATAAAACGATGTTTATTCCGGAAATGCAAGCCGTGCATGTCGATTGGTTTACTTCAGCAGTAAACATATCAGCATGACGTGTGCCAAAAGTTAATAACCCGTCTAAATTGTTCACCACGTGGCCTGGATTACGACTCGAAAATAACCGTTGAATGTATGGACCAATCGGAACGCGTTAAAATCTCGTATTTTAGGCGAACTTGAACGAAGTTCTTTCGGAAATCTTCGCGAAGAACTCACAAAATAATGACGTTTATCACACCTAAAAATGTAAACAATTTTGATACACGGAATTTCTACTGGCCCGACGGGCGTACGATATGGTAATTTTAATAGGCCCGAGCTATAATTTACACGCCCAGGCGGCCGGGCGTGCGCTTATTTCGCAGACTGTGTAATCATCACATAACCTAAGAAAATGGACAGAAATTATCACAAATCACAGTTCTTTTCAAAATAACAACATGTCAACCAATTCTGGAGCCAAGGACGCCCTTTGGGCAGTTACAATATCACCGGCTGAGCTGAACACGCGTTCAGCTGGCACAGATGTTGCTGGTATGCACAGGCGTTGTTTTGCGACAGAGGCAAGTAATGGGAACTGGATACAGTTTTTCTTCCACCAGTCTAATGCGTTGCTTTCTATGCTTATCTGATTCATTAGCTTATATTGTTTGATTTCTTCTTCGATTTTCTCCTGCAAGGACATGGGCTTGGTGGCTGTGGCCTCATCAACATTCTCAAAGTCAAATATAGCTGCAAGACCAACTTTCTTTGAGGACCGCTGACATTTGGCTGCATTCTCTGAAATATGAAATGTTATAATAAACAATTATATACCAGTTCTTAAAATTATAAAGTATGATTTGCAACATTTTTTTTACTTTATAAAAGCAGGCCTAAGTTAACAGGTTAATATATAACAAATCACCTTAAATTTCTGGGTTGAATAAAGTACATTTTACATTTTACTGTAACTGCTGCATAGTGCACTTGTTGTTTATACCTTCATCAGATGTCTCAGTAGGAGATGGTGATTGGCTGGTATTTGGCCTCTCGGGAAGCAGAGGATGTGGAGGAATATGTTGTCCAGGGGTAGGAGCCTGGGTGTCAGCTTGAACGTGTACCTGAAAAAATCGGATTTTCTTTTCATTGCTAGAGCTTTTTGTTGTATACATTTCTTTGAGGCATCAATGCTGATAAAAAATATTTTGCTCTGTTTTATCACTTTACTTAATACTGACTTCCCTTTATAAAATGTGTTCTTATATTATAATCAATATTATCATTAATCCGGCATTATTATTTTCACTATTTATCATGCGAAATAGTAATAGCAGAGGCAGTAATGCAGTATGTTTTGTTTTGTAGCTTTGTAACCCCTACCTTTCCATCCCCAGATTGTAACAACAGCGCCAAACGATGGTAGGTGTTGTCCATAGCCTCTGGTGTCAAGTAAGTGGTCTTGAAACGTGGATCCAGAAGAGTGCACTCAGACAGGAAATTCTGAAGCTCCTCACTGGTGTACCTGCAGAATAATAACAATCCTTTTCTGGTTGCTCACAATTCATGCAGA